>CM056396.1:901912-911912 GCA_029718625.1 Synaphobranchus kaupii | reverse complement strand
ACAGAGGGAGAGGATAAGGAGCAACAAATGATTTTTACAGTATCATGCTGATTGCAGGCCTTGTTCTCAAGGCAACGAATAAATCTAAGAAAATAAACATTACCTAAAGCATGCATTACACTAAGCACCTTTAAAAATATCATTTTTACAGGAGCAGATCAGGTATTCAAATAATTTTGTGTAACACACATGGTCTGAAAACTACATTTATAATTAAATCATGAAAATAAATAAAACCTACAAAACAAAACAAAAAACAATAAAAAAATGTTTGTTTGTTTGTGTTCAGTATGCTCTCCTTTCTCAATCCATCACCCTCATCCCTCGAACCATGAATTCACTGATCTGTGATGGTGATGACACTGATCTGTGATGGTGATGACACTGATCTGTGATGGTGATGACACTGATCTGTGATGGTGATGACACTGATCTGTGATGGTGATGACACTGATCTGTCTCACACACACATGACACTGATCACTTTAACACCGGTGATACTGATCACGTTAACACCGGTTATACTGATTACTTTAACACCGGTGAGAAAGATCTCTCTGACATGTAGGACACTGAGCATTATCAATGACAGCATTAACATCTCTAACGCCGGTGATACTGATCATTGTCTTCAGTTTCTTTTGCAATTACTTCTTTCTTAGGACCTAATGTTCTGCTTTGTTCTTTATCAAACCTGTCATGGCTTCTCTATCACACACAAACAACTCCCACACTCTCTCCAGCACTAGGCAACATTCATTCGGAAACTCGTTCAATTCCAGGCCCTATTTCTTATCGGAAGCAACAAATTTAATTAGACTGGATCGCACCCAGATTTTCAGCTCCAAAAGATAAATTTCTCTAATCCACAGGGCAGGGGCAAAAGATATGGATTATTTTTTAATATAGGGAAGGAAATAATACAAGTACCACCACATGATCACTTACCTTCACCGGATGCAATGAACACATTCACAATCACTTAGAGAAAATTATGAAACAATTATTCTAATTTCCCTAATAATTACATTTTTCAGAATTATTTCAAAAAGATTTTCATGACAAATACCATTTACAGAAAGTTAATTACTGCAAGAGTTGCTCAAGGGAAAAATGTTATTGATTGATTGATTGCAATATTCATTGATAAAGTTCAGTCAACCCAGGCTTCTGTTTTGATTGATTAACTGACAAATACACAGGTTACATACCAGAGAACTCAGGTGTGATTTCTGTTTTGATTGATTAACTGATAAATACACAGGTTACATACCAGAGAACTCAGGATTGATTTATGTTTTGATTAATTAACTGATAAATACACAGGTTACATACCAGAGAACTCAGGATTGATTTATGTTTTGATTGATTAACTGATAAATATACCGGTTACATACCAGAGAACTCAGGATTGATTTATGTTTTGATTAATTAACTGATAAACACACAGGTTACATACCAGAGAACTCAGGTGTGATTTCTGTTTTGACTGATTAACTGATAAATACACAGGTTACATACCAGAAAACTCAGGATTGATTTATGTTTTGATTAATTAACTGATAAATACACAGGTTACATACCAGAGAACTCAGGATTGATTTATGTTTTGATTAATTAACTGATAAATACACAGGTTACATACCAGAGAACTCAGGATTGATTTATGTTTTGATTGATTAACTGATAAATATACCGGTTACATACCAGAGAACTCAGGTGTGATTTCTGTTTTGATTGATTAACTGATAAATACACAGGTTACATACCAGAGAACTCAGGATTGATTTATGTTTTGATTAATTAACTGATAAACACACAGGTTACATACCAGAGAACTCAGGTGTGATTTCTGTTTTGATTGATTAACTGATAAATACACAGGTTACATACCAGAGAACTCAGGATTGATTTATGTTTTGATTAATTAACTGATAAATACACAGGTTACATACCAGAGAACTCAGGATTGATTTATGTTTTGATTAATTAACTGATAAATACACAGGTTACATACCAGAGAACTCAGGTGTGATTTCTGTTTTGACTGATTAACTGATAAATACACAGGTTACATACCAGAGAACTCAGGTGTGATTTCTGTTTTGATTAATTAACTGATAAATACACAGGTTACATACCAGAGAACTCAGGTGTGATTTCTGTTTTGATTGATTAACTGATAAATACACAGGTTACATACCAGAGAACTCAGGTGTGATTTCTGTTTTGATTGATTAACTGATAAATACACAGGTTACATACGAGAGAACTCAGGATTGATTTATGTTTTGATTAATTAACTGATAAATACACCGGTTACATACCAGAAAACTCAGGATTGATTTTATGTTGATTTATGTTAACTGATAAATACACAGGTTACATACCAGAGAACTCAGGTGTGATTTCCTGCTCCTTGTGGAACCAGGAGACAATGGGCACAGGTGAACTGATGACATCACACACCACCTGAGCCTCCTCCCCCTGCCGGAACTCCTGAGGAGATTGCACCTCCCGAAATGTCAGCTTCTCTGTAAAAAGAGAGAGGGAAGGATTCAAAACACCTCAGCCCCTCCCCTTCCACACTCTCTCTCTCTTTCACTCAGTGTACTCATTTCTTTAACCAGAAAGTCCTACAAGGCAAGACAAGGGGGTACATTATGTGATGCTATGATTTTACTGAAAGCAGTTACATTGCTTTACAAATCTTTGGAAGGTATTAAAATAGGGTTAGTGATCCAGTGTGTGGAGGATATGTGTAGGGAGGTGTAGGAAGGTGTAGGGGGGTGTAGGAAGGTGTAGGAAGGTCTAGGGAGGTGTAGGAAGTTTAGCGTTTAGTTTTGTTCTTGTTTTTGTTATGTTCCGAGTGATGAGTGTAGTTGATAGAATAGAACACATGAATAGTATAACATCAGTGAATTATCCTGTTCTGTATTTATAGTTTCTCATAAATAACTTTAATAAAATAACTAACTTTAAAAAGTTCAGTCTCTCGCTCTCTCCCTTTCCTTTCCTTCTTGCCCTCTCCCTCTCTATGTTTTTCTATCCTTCTCTCTCGCTCTCAAATTCCAGTGGTTTCTGCTCCTTTCCATCACATTGCTGGGGAGACTGCGTGGCTATGTTATTATCTTCCTATCTTTGATTCACTCCTCTCATCAACTGCTCTCTCTTCAACTCTTCATACTGAAAATACAGACAGCTGTTCCCTTGTAATAGCGAGATTGCACAGGATAAATACAGAAAGCTGTTCCCTTGTGATAGTGGGATTTCACAGGAACACAGAGCTGTTCCCGTGTGATAGCTGGATTTCAGAGGAGAAATACATGTTCCCATGTGATAGCAGGATTGCACAGGAGAAATACAGAGAGCTGTTCCTGTGTGATAGCGGGATTTCACAGGGAAATATAGAGAGCTGTTCCCTTAAGATAGTGGGATTTCAGAGGAGAAATACAGAGAGCTGTTCCCTTGTGATAGCGGAATTTCACAGGAGAAATACAGACTGTTCTTTTGGTGCAGAATGCAAGTTACTGACAACGTGTTTCTCAACTGCAATTGCTGTGGCAAACTCATTCTTTTGATTAAGTATTGCAATATTATGTTTGTATTCTGCTTTATATATTTATTTGTGTGTTTGTATGTGTATGTACATAATAGAGAGAAAGAGAGAGAGGGGTGAGAGAGCAGGCGTGTGTTAGCATGTAGCGATAGCGTGTAGCGGCGGTATTCACGGTAAATCTCCAGCACCACAGTAGCCTCCTGACTCTGGCCCAGCCCATCGGTTGCCTGGCAGCGGTAGATCCCGGCGTCTTCGATATTCACGTTGTAGAGGGTGAGGCGGGATCGGACCCCCTCCCTGTGCAACAGCACCCGCTGTGATGGGACGATACGCTCTCCCTGGGGGCTATACCAATCCACACTGACCGGCTCTCCAATGGCTGCAGCCGCACACACACAGGAAGTGACACAATAGGCAGATTTGCACAGGAAGTAATGCATAGAAAACACATATGAAGGATTATAACAGGGATATTTATACAGGAAACACACAGGAAGTATTACAAATAGGAGATTCATTAAATTACATACAGGAAGTATTACAAATAGGAGATTAATACAGGAAGTGTCTCACAGGGCACAGCAGGAGAGGAGCTGTCTATAAATTAATCAGAGATAATCAATGTGCATATAGTCACATGAAGAGGCATATGCATATGCACATCTTTCTCTCTCCTCATTCACACAGACACTCTCACTCTCATACACACACACACAAACTCTCACTCATACACACACAAACACACACAGACATACACTTCCACTCTCTCATACACACACACACACACACACACAAAATTATGCAGTTTCCCAGACTATGCTGCAATATTTGAATAAGGAGCTAATCTTATCTCTCACCGAAAACTAGAATGCTAACAGTGTTAAAAAAAAAAAAAAAGTACATTTTTTAAATCTTGTGCGCTGTCTAAAGCTGAGATAAATGCAGGTTTGTAGGACAGGATGAACACCCAGAGAAGTGAGAGTGTTTCATTATTACAGGCAGACAGCACAGGTATTACAGGCAGTACAGGCAGGCATTACAGGCAGACAGTACAGGCAGGCATTACAGGCAGACAGTACAGGCAGGCATTACAGGTATTACAGACAGTACAGGCAGGCATTACAGGCAGACAGTACAGGCAGGCATTACAGGCAGACAGTACAGATATTACAGACAGTACAGGCAGGCATTACAGGCAGACAGTACAGGTATTACAGACAGTACAGGCAGGCATTACAGGCAGACAGTACAGGTATTACAGACAGTACAGGCAGGCATTACAGGCAGACAGTACAGGTATTACAGACAGTACAGGCAGGCATTACAGGCAGACAGTACAGATATTACAGGCATCACAGGCAGGCATTACAGGCAGGCAGTACAGGCAGGCAGTACAGGCATGCATTACAGGCAGACAGTACAGGCAGGCATTACAGGCAGACAGTACAGGCAGGCATTCCAGGCAGACAGTACAGGTATTACAGGCATCACAGGCAGGCATTACAGGCAGGCAGTACAGGCAGGCATTACAGGCAGACAGTACAGGCAGGCATTACAGGCAGACAGTACAGGTATTACAGGCATCACAGGCAGGCAGTACAGGCAGGCATTACAGGCAGACAGTACAGGCAGACAGTACAGGCAGGCATTACAGGCAGACAGTACAGGTATTACAGACAGTACAGGCAGGCAGTACAGGCAGACAGTACAGGCAGGCATTACAGGCAGACAGTACAGGTATTACAGGCAGTACAGGCAGTACCTGCACAGATTCCACTACTTTATTACCAGTGTCACAGCATGGGCATTGATTAAGATTATTAAAGACTGGAATATGTTTGTTATTGTGTGCCTGAATTACTGAGAGGATACAAACTAAAATGAGCTCTTGTTTGCTCCGTATTCCCCTCAGAGAAACTGCAGAGCGTGCGACGGGTTCCAATGCTGATTGGAGTGAGGGCCTCGTCTGTCCCCGAGTACAACACACAGCCTTCTCCCCGTTGCATTCTACTGCGTAAGTACGTTGTTTTATTCCAGGTGTTCATCCCCAGGTCTGTTTGATAAGTGGCCGCTGTGATTCTGCTGCTATTGTGGCTAAGAAAGCGCTTTTCCTTCTTACACTAGCTGTCTCTCACTCTTTTCCGGGGATGGCTTTAGAGAATATCCACATAGAGTTTGTGTTTTTTTACTCTCAGTAACGACTTCTGGTGTGTAAACGAGGCAATCTGTGCTGTGCGGATAGTGACGAGGGCTACAAGGAGTGTTTTTAAACGGTTCTTCTAAGTTTTATTGTTTTACTGGAAGTCTGGTTTTTGACGGTTTTATAGTTTCGTATTGGTTTTATTGTGGTGTTAATATTTATTTATTTTTTTACACTTTTGGCATATTGTCCCTTTATCTTCCTTTATTGGAGAACAATGATATTACTAAGATTTGTGTTCAGCTTTGCCTGAAACACAATATCTAGCATGTGTGGGCACGATAAGATCATCTTCCTTTTAAATACATTGTTATGGATTGGAAGGTATAGTATTTTACTCTGTAAATAGTTTTTTGCATTGTTAAATAAAGGAGACATAAAAATAAAAAAATAAAAAATCTCTCTCTTTCTTTCTCTCTCTCTGTGGGTTCACACACAGTGTATGCTGTGTTGTAATAATTAAGTTTTCACTCTGCAAAGCCACGCCTTTTCAAGACAGGGCAAAAGAGGTAACAAAGAAAAATGTAAATTGTGAGTGCACAGATAGCTGCCTGCCTAATTATTGACTTAGTGGTGCAGAAAATTAATCCAAGATTAGCATATTAATGTTTAATAGCTGAACGCATTAATGCTGGATCTCCATAATTCTTAGACATTTATGACAAGACAGGATTTCCTCTGCTGTAGTCTGTCAAGAGTCTGCAATCTCAAGGGTGTGTTCGTGATCCTAGGGGGCCGATGTCCATTTGTAACGATACCCAGAGTGCATTTCAGTACAGCCAAGAGCCAGAGTCTCCCCAGGGCTCCCCCCTGTGGTGGCATTTGTTGTTACCTGTGCAGGTGAAGAACTTAGACTCTCCCACACTCAGCTCCACCTTATTCAGTGAGATGGAGACCTGTAAAACAGCTGAAACAAACAGACGAAAAGGTATTAGGAGGGGCTGCCGATACTTCTGTTCAAAATTAATTTATGAATTGAATATAGCCAGATTATCAGCTCCGTGGGGAAGCAAACAGCAAACAGACAGGCCTGATATTACCCACAATGCACTGCAACTCAGAAAACTTCCCAGAAAGAGGAAGAGTCCAGTTCAAACCTCTCAAAAATATAGCAGGAAAATATTAGATTTTCATCTCCATCTCTCTTTCTCTCTCACGCACGCACGCACGCACGCACGCACGCACGCGCACACACACACACACACACTATCCTTGCATCACAGTCAAATTAAAGTGCAAATTAACAGTAATCATTCGGCTTTCCTTCTAAACACACGTGTGTGTGTGTGTGTGTGTCTGCTTCTGTTTCACAAGCACACACATGCACACATGCACACAAGCACGCATGCACGCACAGATAAACTCAACAAATACCCGTGTTGAGTGTACACATAACAAACCTCCACGAGTGAGAACAGAATACAATAGAATATAAAAGAATACAATAAACAATAGAATACAATACAATCCAAACCTAATAATCACTATCTGCCAGCACGTCTCCCACTATCAGATCATATAGTTTAAACAACCTTGAATTTCTGTATTAATCGTTCAGCATCTACCGGATGAAAGGAACAATACCTTTCTAAAGCTAATTACCTCCCCAGCATTCCAGAGAGACATCTTTTCTCTCAGTCAGATATGTGGCATAATTAAACTGATAAAAATCAAAGTTGTTTTGGAGCCTCAAGAAGCATTTCTCCAGCTCTGCAAATCACAACTGATCAAATCCATTTAGAATGAAAAGATTACGTCTCCACTCACCAGTCATCTCACCAGTCATTTACTGAGTGATATACACAAAGTACATAAACTTTACAGAAATCTTTATTGAGTCAATCATCAGCCAAATGTGTTCTGTTCTATGGAAACTAGAAGCATCCTCGCTGCTGTCATATAGATATGTGCATTTGCATGACTGGATGTGTGTGTGTGTGTGTGTGTGTGTGTGTGTGTGTGTGTGTGTGTGTGTGTGTGTGTGTGTGTGTGTGTGTGTGTGTGCAGAAGCGTGTTTGTGACATATCTTTCACTGGATAAACATGAATTATAGCAAGGATTGCTTCATGTTTTCCAGTACTGTATATGAATGCGTCATACAGAAGTTGCATAATGTAGACGTATGGGATAAGTGCTCCTGACAGCAATGAGATGTAGTCCCCTGAGTGAAGAGAACTGCATGACCCAGCATGCACTGTGGGATTAAATATGACATGAGACAAAAAGAACAAGCAGAGCCCCCATTACTGGGATTCAAGCCCGATTTCCCAGCATGCCCTGTGAGAGCTCTTCAAAGTGCGTGTGTGCGTGCGTGCGTGCGTGCGTGCGTGCGTGCGTGCGTGTGTGTGCGTGCTCTGCACTGCTCACGGCACAAATCAGCCTTAATTCTTTACTTGAAACTGCAGTTAAACATACAACAAAGGGCCTGACATATTTTCAATATCTGGGACGTTTTAGACCTTATAGCTGCTATCAGCATCTGTTCATAGTTTTACACACATTGTAAAACTGATTAATTAGTCAGTTTACATGCACACACTTCAAGTACCTCAACACAGCTATTGAGGGATATAAAAGCAGCCCCTTCTCCAGACTAAGACTGCCTGAAGCAGAGCAGTACTGAGCAATTTGTTTGGCTTTGTTTTTGCAGAGGCCTGCAATTTAGAAATCCTATCACATCTAGTCTATGTACAGGCACCCCCCCCCCCCCCCCCCCCCCACCCCCACAACACACACAAGCACACACACACACAGATAGATATTCAGTCCTTCACAAATGAATAATGATCCATATTACCTCCATAATTCCTTCATAATCTGGCTGCTCCACAGAGGAGCCATGATTAGCCTGCAGAGCTAAAGACCCTAGCCCTAACCCCTAACCCCTAGCCCCTAACCCTAACCCAAACCCTAAACCAAGCTCCCCATGCTAATCACACTCGTATTGTTATTCTAAAGGTGATATCATATTCTGTAACACACATTCACGCACCAGTGTACTACACAGTGAGGATATCATGCTGGCTTGGTTACGGCAGAAATGTAAATAGTATTTGATGAGGACTGAGTTCACGCAGCTCATTAGAGAGGTGAAAGCAATGCAGGTTTAAAGTTTGAATAAAAATCCATACTTGCAGTGATCACCACCTGAACACATACTTCCGTTTCTGGAATTAACTTTTGCTTCCTCCTATAAAGTCAGCTTGTTTGTACAGTACACATGGATTTTATCTGAAAAGAAGCAGGAACGGGTAAATGGATGTTTGTTTGATCTTAATTAGGGAGAATTGTGGAAAGTGGAAAGCCTTGTAATAACCATGTAATAACCCTGTAATAACCCTGCCAGCATCTCTAACATACACGCCCTGTAATAACCCTGCCAGCATCTCTAACATACATGCACTGTAATAATCCTGCCAGCATCTCTAACATACACGCCCTGTAATAACCCTGCCAGCATCTCTAACATACACGCCCTGTAATAACCCTGCCAGCATCTCTAACATACACGCCCTATAATAACCCTGCCAGCATCTCTAACATACACGCTCTGTAATAACCCTGCCAGCATCTCTAACATACATGCCCTGTAATAACCCTGCCAGCATCTCTAACATACACGCCCTGTAATTACCCTGCCAGCATCTCTAACATACACGCCCTGTAATAACCCTGCCAGCATCTCTAACATACACGCCCTGTAATAACCCTGCCAGCATCTCTAACATACACGCCCTGTAATTACCCTGCCAGCATCTCTAACATACACGCCCTGTAATAACCCTGCCAGCATCTCTAACATACACGCCCTGTAATTACCCTGCCAGCATCTCTAACATACACGCCCTGTAATTACCCTGCCAGCATCTCTAACATACATGCCCTGTAATAACCCTGCCAGCATCTCTAACATACACGCCCTGTAATTACCCTGCCAGCATCTCTAACATACACGCCCTGTAATTACCCTGCCAGCATCTCTAACATACACGCCCTGTAATTACCCTGCCAGCATCTCTAACATACACGCCCTGTAATAACCCTGCCAGCATCTCTAACATTTGCTCTCACAGTCTTACAGGGAGCAGGGCTGAGGGAGATTGAGCTGTCACCCCTGTGGGTTAATGCTAAATCTCTGCACATTCACACATACAGATACAGACAGATACAGACAGACAGACACACACACACACACACACACAGGCCAGCAGTCACTTCCCCAATGACACGCCAGCCCCTCT
>CM056396.1:624931-901412 GCA_029718625.1 Synaphobranchus kaupii | reverse complement strand
CATCAGAAGCCTGGCTTTCCTTAATTGCAGGGTCCTCTCTGCAATCACCATGATTCAAAGGTGAAGCTGGCTAAACGTGTTGACATGGCAACCATTTCTCGACTTTCTGGTCTACTTTGTTAAACAGCTTCGCTGGCTTGCCATGTGCACAATTGACCTTGGGGGTTGAGATGTGCGTCATTTCCCCAGTATTTCTGTTTAAGAGCATTGAAATGATGAGAAATCTATTTTAGACTGATTCAATTGTACTCTATAACAGCCATATGCATTTAGCCAAGACGGGATGACCATTTTCTGATATTGCCTAAGCTTTCCCCTTTTTGTCCTGAGCAATTGATTTCTTGATTTACTGTATTTATGTGTAATTTGATTTTTTATTGCATGTCCTTCCAAACAGGAAGTGGGAGTAAATTTGTTTTGTGTTGGTTGCATTTACAGTCGTGGAAGGAAAGTATAATCTGAATGTGAAAGTGAAAAGGGGAGTAAAATATTGAGGTTTTTAAGAAATTAATGCATTCTCTCTTTCTCTCTCAAGTGGTTTCTTTCACTCATTCTCTCTCTCTCTCTCTCTCCTCCTCTCTCTCTCTCTCTCTCCTCCTCTCTCTCTCTCTCTCTCTCTCCTCTCTCTCCTCTCTCTCTCTCTCTCTCTCTCTCTCTCTCTCTCGAGTGGTTTCTCCCTTCGCAAGCCCAAATACATGTCAAGCCTTTAACTTATTGTGCCTATCATGGACTAATACAGTTCAAGATTTTACAATGATTACATCAATGCAACTCCAAGGTAGCTAAATTTTATCCATATACAGTGAGCACCATAATTCATTGGACAGTGACACATTTTTTGTTATTTTGGTTCTGTACTCTAGCACTTTGAGTTTGAAAGGATACATGGATGAAAATACCCTCAAATTAAAGCTGACAGTCTGCACTTCACCTGCATTGTCATTGTATCCTTTCAAACTCAAAGTGCTAGAGTACAGAACCAAAATAACAAAAAATGTGTCACTGTCCAATGAATTATGGTGCTCACTGTACATGTTTGCTCCTTGGACCTATAAGTTTTGGTCTTGAACTAAATGAACATGTTCTTGGGCCTCTATTTTTGAAACACTTTCCAAAGCTCTGGGCATTGAGCTACAACCTTGTGCGCAAGTTTCTATTTTTGGGGTATTTGGTGCGAGTCTGTCCTTCATAGATGGCCAACTAAATGTTATTACTTTTGCATCACTTTCGGCCCATAGAATAATCCTGGTGGCAAGGAAGTCACTGATAAGTCTCTCTCTGACTGAGTGATTTGGGGTTTTTGTTTTCAAATTAAATACTCCATTAAAAGGTCAGTTAATACATTATAATCTATGGGGCAGCCCCTTTTTAACTTATTTTGAACAATTTGAGGTGTTCCCATCTGAAAAGTGTTTGTGCTGGTCGCCTGGCCTCTCCCAACCGAGTTTTTAAAAATGAGGAAGCAGCACAACCATGTTTTACTTGTATCCTGCCTTTGTAATATACATGCACTTTCCAATAAAAAAATTGATTAAAAAATATGTTTCTGCCTTTGGGTGTGTAACTCCTGCACTCATACCTCACATCATTAATACTGAGAAGGACAGGCAGTGTCACTAGTTCCTTGCCTACACAATGTATCATCAGTGCAAACGCAGAGGGGATAAGTCGAGACACAAATAAGCTTTCAGGGCAAACATTCAGACGTCATTGTTATCTGCATTAGCTCCTGGTGACAAAAATTAACTTTTGAAAGTTTTGTTTTGGAAACAAGCTTGTAACTCAATGGTTGCCGGTTTGATTCCCAGTTAGGGCGCTGCTATTGTACCCTTGAGCAAGGTACTTAGCCTCAATTGTTTCAGTATATATCCAGCTACATAAATGGATATGATGTAAAATTGTAACATTGTGCATGTCGCTCTGGATAAGAGCATCTACTAAATTCCAGTAATGTAATGTGCTTACATGTTATGATTTATCTCATACTACAAACATAGCCTCTCTTCCTCACACCGATCCAGAAGGAACAGGGAAAGCAGAATTAATGGTTCATGTGAGTACAGTTGGGGTAGAGAAGAGGAGGCTGTAATGACCCCTGTTTCAAGGAGATACTTTATGGCAGTGGTTCCCAAACTCGGTCCTCGGGGACCACTGTGTATGCTGGTTTTCGTTCCAACCACAATTGCAATCCCAAAATCCTAACAAGCTGCTCATTTTTCTTAATTAGGTGCTTTTCATGTTTAGAGGGATTATTTACCCTCTTAAGCCACATCATGTCAGAAATAGCTATGCATGCCATGAAGAATAATAATTCCCATGTTCCTACTGTGCTTACTGGGCTGTTTTGCAAATAGGTAAAAAAAAATTTAAACTGATCAAATTAAAGACTGGGGTGAATCAATTGGCTCCTAATTAGGTAGTTGAAAATGTGAGTTTTTAAGTTCCCTCATCAAGTTTTTCTTAAATGTATTAACACTGCAAGTTTGGCTCGTTATCATTTTCTTTTTCATTATTTATCAAATGGTTAGTTTTAGTGGCCATATATCCACAATTTCACCAATTAGGAGCCTATTAATTCACCTCAGTCTTTAATTTTATTTAATAAAATAAAATAAATTTGGTCAGTTCAAAAATGTTATTTTTTTTTGTACTTATTTGCAATATAGCACAATGAGAATATTGTACTTTTATTATTCATGACATGCATAGCTATTGCTAACATAATGTGGCTTAAGAGGGTAAATAATCCCTCTAAATATGACAAACACCTAATTAAGAACAATTGACATCTTGTTAAAATTCCGGGATTGCAATTGTGGTTGGAACGAAAACCAGCATACACAGTGGTCCCCGAGGACCGAGTTTGGGAACCACTGCTTTATGGTACATAAAGCAATTGGAGGTCAGAGCAGAGAAGAGGAAGGAGAAAAACATTTAGTAAGTGTGAAATTGGCAGACATTAACAGACTCCTATCATCATATCTGAAAGGCTGGCAGATAACAAGTCCAGTCCAAATGTTAACTGCCACCGGTGAGTCATCACATGGTTAGCCAATCACAGGCTGCCTCATCATGAGGTATAAGTTCTCTTGCTCAAGCCTCACAGACAGCATTCACTCATTACCTGTTTCACACAACACACTTGCATGCAACCTGATGTATGCCTAGTCTCCTTGCACAATATTATGAAACTGCAACTCAACTCAACTCTTACAGAAATGTGAAAGTGTGTGTGGAGAAAATGATTGAGAGGGATGAAAAGGATGTTTCATTTTACATGACTAAAATCAAAAGGGCCCCAAACTTGTTTAGCTATAGTGTTAAAGACAGCATCTGTGTCAACAAACCACAGTGAAGTGACAGTTTAATGTTTGATGCTACTTCCTCTTTATGAATCTGTTTGGCCCTGGAAAGTCAGTTTTCAGTTTGTCTGACTGACTGCTTTAGCAGAGTCCAATTACTTTATTTAAACCACCGGGAAGCATTGAGATTAGATAAATAAAACATTAATAGAACATTTGTTAAAAACAATTACAATAAAAAACAATAAGATTCAACAATAGGTTCTTAAATTGTCTCAAAGGCTATAAGGTGTAACATCCCGCTGTTCCCTCCAGTCCACCTTCCTTACGTTTCTTTTGTGCTCTCGTTCCTTTCGTTTCATGTAATGTTTTTATGTTTACCCTGTGCGTCTTTACTTTGAGTTGCTTACGTTTGCAGGCTGGCCGTGGCTTCCCTGGTAGTTCCCGGTTCCTCCCCTTGATCAGCTCCAGTCTCTCCCCTCTCGTCACCAGCCAACCACCACACCAGCTCACCTACATTACACACGCCCTGTAGTATCACGAAAATTCCCGCACCTGGTTTTTGCAACTCCACTGCTTCCCCAGACCTGAGAACCCCGCCATTCCCCACACAGAGCGACAATGGCGATTTGGGGGAATTGCAGGGTTTTCCTGATGCAGTGCGATCTCGTTTTCAGCTTGCAACCCGGTTCACTGACCGAGCTAAGATCGCCTTCATCATCGGGTGTCTTGGGGGAAGTGCGCGGGACTGGGCCACCGCGATTTGGGACAGCCAGCTCCCTGCCAGTTCCCATTACCCGACGTTTGTGTTGGAGATGAGAAAGGTTTTCGATCACCCTGTGTGCGGAAGGGATGCCGCCCAATGCCTTCTCCATCTCTGTTAAGGCTCCCACAGCGCAACGAGTTCCCGGTGGAGTTCCGGACCTTGGCTGCGGAGTCCGGCTGGAATGACGCGTCACTCCAGAGGGCGTTCCGTAATGGAATGAGAGAGGCCTTGAAGGATGAGTTGGCAATGAGGGATGACGCCAGCTGCCTTGAGGACCTGATCTCCCTGTCCATCAAAGTGGACAATCAGTTGCGGGCGTGCCAGAGGGAGAAGGCGGGTCGTTCCACTTCTACTGACCAGTACTCCCATACCAACCCGGGTTCCCTGGCTCACGCCCCAGTGTCTGCTCAACCATCCGTCCCTGTGACTCCGGCTGAAGAACCCATGCAGCTGGGCAGGGCACACCTCTCCCCGGAAGAACGTCTCCGAAGAATTTGGGCAAGTGTCTGCCTCTATTGTGGTCAAGCCGGCCACGTCCTACTCATCTGTCCCTTACACCCAAAACGAGTGGCTCACCAGTAAAGCTGGGTGTCCTGGTGAGCCATATCTCCTCTCCCTCAGCAGCCCAGTCCAGATTCCAAATCGATGCCACGCTCGTGTGGAACCAGCAATCCCTGCCGTTGTGTGCCCTGGTGGATTCTGGAGCAGACGAAAGCTTCCTAGACGCCACCCTAGTCGGTCAAGCTGGCATCGCCACTCTGCCTCTCGCCGTCCTTCTCAACGGCCACACTCTGGACAGGAAGCTCATTGCCCGAGTCACTCACTCCACCGAACCACTGCACCTGATCCTGTTGGGCAATCACCGTGAAACCATCCAGTTCCACATCATAACCTCTCCTCAGTCTCCCATGGTTCTCGGCCAACCGTGGCTTAATCCACAATCCCCATCTCAATTGGGCCACGAACAAAATCCAAAGCTGGAGCCCATATTGCCACTCCTCCTGTCTGCAGTCTGCTCTAGCACCCGCAGAAGCCGCTGTTCCTCCGTCTAACTTCCGTTCCGCCTGTGTATCATGACCTAGCTAATGTATTCAGTAAATGCCGTGCATTGTCATTGCCTCCCCTTAGGCCTTATGATTGCTGCATTGATCTACTTCCAGGGGCTCCACTGCCGTCCAGCTGCCTGTTCAACCTGTCTCAACCGGAGAGAACAGCTATGGAGACCTACATCCATGACTCACTTGCTGCAGGTATTATCCGCCCATCATCATCCCCAGTGGGTGCCGGGTTCTTCTTTGCTTCTAAAAAAGATAAGTCACTTCGTCTCTGTATTGATTAGCGTGGCCTGAACGCCATCACCATGAAGAATAAATACCCTCTGCCTTTAATTAATTCTGTGTTTGAACCTCTACGAGAAGCCACTATGTTTTCCAAGCTCAATCTCAGAAATGCCTACCACCTGGTTTGTATCCGAGAGGGAGAAGAGTGGAAGACGGCGTTCAACACCCCGCTGGGCCACTTCGAATGCCTGGTGATACTGTTCGGGTTAACTAATGCTCCAGCTGTGTTCCAGGTCATGGTAAATGATGTCCTCAGGGACCTACTAAACCGGTCTTCATTTACCACTACGAGATTTTTATATTCTCCCGCAACCTTGAAGAACACATTCGGCATGTACGACAGGTATTGTAACGGCTTCTTAAAAATAAATTATTTGTCAAAGTGGAAAAATGAGTTTCACGTGACCTCTGTAAGCTTCCTAGGCTTCATCATGGAGAGTGGGCAGGTAAAGACTGATCCTGAAAAAGTCCAGGCAGTGGCAGAGTGGCCCTGGCTGACCTCCCTCAAACAGCTGCAGGGATTCTTAGGCTTCGCAAATTTCTATAGGAGATTAATCCGTGATTATAGCCGGGTAGCCTCGCCCCTAACCAAACTTACCTTACCATTCTCCTGGACCCCAGAAGCTGACGCCGCCTTCACGAATCTCCAGACCTGGTTCACCTCCACTCCTGTCCTGGTTCACCCTGATCCGGCCCGTCAGTTCATCATGGAGGTGGATGCGTCAGATTCCGTGGTCGGTGCTATCCTGTCTGAGCGCTCGGCGGAGGACCAGAAACTCCATCCCTTCTTCTCCCACTAGCTGTCCCCCACCGAGCGCAACTATGATGTAAGGAACCGTGAGTTACTGGCCATGAAACTCGCCTTAGAAGAGTGGAGAGGGAGGGAGGAGAACAACCGTTTATGGTTTGGATCGACCACAAAAACTTAGCTTATATCCAAATTTCTAAACGCCTTAACTCTCATCAGGCTCGTTAGGCACTCTTCTTCAGAAGATTTAACTTCACTCTCACTTACATATCTGGATCCCGCAACATAAAACCAGATGCTCTGTCATGCCAGTTTACCTTTGAGACCAGTCCTGCTAGTCCTGACACCATCCTGTCTCCCTCCTGTGTGGTGGTAACCTGGGAAATCGAGGGTCTGATTAAGACCGCCCAAGAGACCTAACCGGACCCCAGAGCTAACCCTAACGCTTGTCTCTTCTTCCCTGATTCTGTCCACTCCCAGGTCCTGCAGTGGGCGCACTCCTCCCGTCTGGCCTGCCATCCTGGAGTCTAGCGCACCCTGCCACTCCTAAAACTGAGTTTCTAGTGGCCGTCGATGGACGCTGACGCCAGTGCATTTGTGCTCGCTTGTACTGTCTGCGCCAGGAGCAAGGCTTCCCACCAGCCTTCCACCGGTCTCCTCTGTCCTCTACCCGTCCCGGGCTGTCCTTGGAGCCACATCGGGGTCGACTTTGTCACCGGACTGCCGCCTTCTGAAGGTAACACCGTAATCCTGCCAATTGTCGACCAGTTCTCCAAGGCGGTCCATTTCGTTCCTCTCCACAAACTACCTACAGCCTCCGCTGAGCTCCTGGTGCGCCACGTGGTACATCTGCACGGAATCCCCACAGACGTGGTATCAGACCGTGGCCCCCAGTTCACCTCCCATGTCTGGAAATCCTTCTGTCAGCCCCTGGGGGCCTCCATCAGCCTGTCCTCCTGCTACCATCCCCAGCCGAATGGCCAGACAGAGAGGGCCAATCAGGACCTTGGAGCAGTCCTGCGCTGCGTCACCGCCCAGAATCCCTCCTCCTGGAGCAAGCTGTTACCCTGGGTAGAGTATGCTCATAATTCACTAACCAGTTCTGCCACCGGTCTTTCTCCCTTTGAGTGTTCCCTGGGGTAAGAGCCGCCTCTGTTCCCGGCCCAGGAGGAGGAGGTCTCCGTCCCTTCAGTGCAGGCACACCTACGCCGCTGCAGGAGGATTTGGAGGGACACCCGCACCGCACTCCTCTGCTCCACTGCCCACACTCAGCGCCTGGCGGACCGTCACCGCAGCCCCCCAGTACTCTCCAGGACAACAGGTCTGGCTCTCCACTTCTGACATTCCACTCCAAGGTACCTCCAAAAAACTCCAGCCCTCAAGATCCATCCAGTCTTTCACGTCTCTCAACTCAAGCCTGTCACCTCCAGTCCACTCTGCCCTCCAGCCGTTCCCTCTCCACCTCCCCCAGATGATCGACAACGCTCCAGCCTACACAGTTCCCGCCGGCTGGGGCATGGTTTCCAATACCTGGTGGACTGGGAGGGTTATGGTCCTGAGGAGAGGAGCTGGATCGCTCGCCAGCTCATCCTCGACCCCTCTTCTCATCCGGGACTTCCACCGGGCACACCCTGACAAGATCAAGCCCGGTGGGTCGCCAGGAGGCGCTCGTTGAGGGGGGGTTCTGTAACATCCCGCTGTTCCCTCCAGTCCACCTTCCTTACGTTTCTTTTGTGCTCCCGTTCCTTTCGTTTCGTGTCATGTTTTTATGTTTACCCTGTGCGTTTTTACTTTCAGTTGCATATGTTTGCAGGCTGGGCGTGGCTTCCCTGGTAGTTTCCGGTTCCTCCCCCTGATCAGCTCCTGTCTCTCCCCTCTCGTCACCAGCCAACCACCACACCAGCTCAGCTACATTCCACACACCCTGTAGTATCACAAAAGTTCCCGCACCTGGTTTTTGCACTATTTAGGTTCTGCCCACGCACTAGTCAGTGCCAGATCATGTTCTCATTTTGTGTCGAGAGTAACCCCGGCCATTTTTTCCCTGCGAGATTCTGTCTTGTTGTGTTTTTAACCTGTCTGTGATCCCTTTTTGTCAGCTCGCCCAGCCTGCTTCCCTTCTGCCTGATCTCAGTTCCATCCTGACACCTGTCCAGTTTATCTGCCCAGTCCTGCTACCTGCTTGCCCGTTTCCTCTGCTCAGTACAACCCTGACTCCTACTCGCAACACAGTCTTGCCTGCCCGCTTCCTGAATCTCCTGCCTGCTGCACTTTGTGTGCATTTATTGTTAATAAACGTCTCCTGTGTGGAGTCCAACCAGTTTTCTGTCTCTGAGTCCTGCATTTGGGTCCAATCCTGAGCGTATCGCTGTAACATAAGGAGTCCAATTTAAAATGTCTTTGCAAACCATTCCAAATATGAGGGTCATAAAAGCAAAAAGCAGTCTGTCCGAGGTCAGACTTTTTCTTTGGGACCCGGAGGGAGTACAAGCCAGTCTTGTGAGCGTGTGTGTTAGTTTGTAGTGTTCCAATTCAAAAGTGAGGACAAATAAAGTGGTAACCTGCTATTACGTCCCTGTTCTGCCTTGTGAGTGCGGCCCTTTAAATCTTTTGCATGCCAACAAGTTTCCTTCAGCTCACCTGAGTCTTGATTGGAAATTGCAGATACCTGTTGTGGGTTTCCAGAGAGCATATATTTTCAGCGTTCTCTAGTTCGAGGTTTGTTCGCATTTCCTCTGGTACGGCTCATGTACGTTGCCAGCTTTTGCTGCCATGCTGACCCGTGTTTTAAAGTGGCATTGTGGTGTTTGTTTCAGTAGTACGCAGGGCTTACTGTATTGTTTGTCGTGGTTATTGCCGTGCTGTGGCTCGCCATGCGCATTTGTTAAGTGCATTTCTGCGTGATTTCCCCATTCCCCATTTGGAAGACGGTTTTAATTTGACTTTGTGCAAGCATATTCTCATCTTTTCTGTTTCCAGAAGGAACATTTTAGTAGTAAGCTGCATGTATAACTGACCTACTGAATGGGAAATTCAGATAATTAAATTAACTTCAATTTCAGCCCATAGCGAAATGTATTAACACAATAACATGAATTACATGGTTGCAAAGAAGAAGCTGAGTATTTTTCCTTTCCATGTGAATGACAAAAAATTAACTTGAGCTAGGTTTGGATGGACCCACTGTTTCCATATAGATGCAACTCCAAAACAATATGGTATATATATAGGTTATTGTGTACTGCACTGCACATGCCACTGATCTCTGAATGTCATACAGCAGAACTTTTCTGATATTAGCTACATCCACTTACCCTGTGTGGATTTCTGTGTGTGGAAGGTAGACGTGTGTTTGTGTGTGCTAACCAGTGTTTTCGGGAGAAACCCTGATTATTTTTCCCCTATGGAGAGTACAGCAGCACAACATCAGTAATTTATGCAAATCATATGCTCGTCAGGACAGGATGTAGGCTAAATGTTTTGATGTTCTCTATGTAAACTACTGCTGATATGTACCAACTGTACTACATAGTAGGGACGAATAAATAAGCACACACAACACAACATTTATTGGGATGGCTGTGTGGGGCCTGCTACCACTGTGGCTGGGCTCAGTGATGTCTCTCTGTACGGAGGTGTGCTACTTTCCAATATCCCTACTAAGCTGTATTCTATAATTCAACCCAATATAGCCTACTGTTACACTAAACTGGTCACTTTACAGTTCATGCCGTTATTTCCTTGTCATCCTCCTTTGAACTGACAGCTGTCCCAATATTTATATATTTATAAAAGCCCTGGGAATTGTATCCTTACTTAAATATTTACACAAGTAATTAAATAGCATATACAATAATATGTATTTATCTAACTTAAAATGTCACATGCTTAGAGTAATCAGTCTGATGTTTTTATGACAAAACATAACAACCCCAATGAATTCAGCTTGACTAGCTTGGGAAGCAGCCGTATCTTGGTTCAGTGGGGTGTGCAAAAATATTGTTCTGGGTCAGTTTGTCATACTGTCATAGGGACACCTGCGGGGTCCCTTGGGTATAACTGAATTAATACTAAGGCAGACCATCTGAGATTCACTTTGGATCCTTGCAGCTTTAAAACCAATCTGTCATATTCCATGAAGTATAGGCATAGCACATACACCGATCAGCCACAACATTAAAACCACTGACAGGTGAAGTGAATAACATTGATTATCTCATTGTTATTTCGGTTCTGTACTCTAGTATTTTCTATAAGAGATGTTTCTCCTGACAAATTTTCCTATTGAAAAATAAGTCAGGAGAAGAAACCCTTCAAGTTATCCATCCATATCTACTGTATTTCTGGCAGCAGAGTGATGGTTTAAGGCTTGTTTGATACTGTTCTAGTGTAATTTACAGCTAAATCTAGTCCCACCCCCAAATTCCCATAGAGATCCATTCAAATGCAAAGAGGTTATAGTATCGCATGGAGGAGTACCAGAAAATAAGATATCAAGAGTCTTTTGATGTTGTTGGGTCATAGACATCAGGAAGTCATGGCATGCAAAGGATATGCAACCAAATATTTAAAATGATTACTTTATTCTATATATAAATGCAGGGGTGCCAATAATTGTGGCACACGTGTTTTTGTTAAAAATAATTATTTCTTGATGAGGGATTTTTTTTCTCATAATAATTTACTTCAATTAAAGGTTCGATTTTTCTTATTTTTTCGGTATGAGATTAAGCTAATTCACCAAACAGTGAATTTTTTATAACCCTTTTACTCATCT
The DNA here is from genome assembly GCA_029718625.1 of Synaphobranchus kaupii. NCBI lineage: Eukaryota > Metazoa > Chordata > Actinopteri > Anguilliformes > Synaphobranchidae > Synaphobranchus > Synaphobranchus kaupii. The sequence continues at coordinate 890,479 of CM056396.1, read as the reverse complement.
TTACCAGGGGTGCCAATAATAGTGGAGAGCACTGTAAATACGTTTTTCCTGGACAGGCTATCTTTAAAAAATCATAACTGCAAAACTTTAAGAGCACCCATCACAAATTTTCCAGGATTGTTGCTTACATCATAATCTAACATTTGAAAAAAAATTATGAAATTTGAAACGTACCCATTTTCGTAATTCAAGGTCAAAGGTCATTTCATTACGCATTTTCTCTGCACTTCATGCTACGATTTTCCATTCAAAGAGCTTTAAAATGGTGTAAAGATTGGCTTTGTAGGTGCTATACTTTTGGAGATACAAGTATTTAAACTTTTGAGGTCATGCTAATTAGTCAAAACAAAAGTTTGTTGACCCGTACCGCAAAAACTAACGAGCCAAATTACAAAAAAAAAATTCAGTTCTGGGGGTTTCTCATATCGGCAAATCATCACACCAAATATAATTTAAATCTGTGAGAGTTGGGTGCAAAATCGCGTTGAAGTGACACGGAATGACCCATGTGTTACTCTTGGATAGTATGCATTTACTATTATATGATTGTTTTGCATAGAAAAACGTATTGTAGCCTAATTATTTTCTGCAAGGCAGGAAACGAGGGGGCACTTGAGGTAAGACATCACCGTTTACAGACACCCACAATAGTGCGGACGTCATAGAAGCAATGCGCATATATCCAGTGATCCTGCAGTGGCCTTCTGCTGTTGTTGCTTTCTCTGTGCGGACAAATGAGAGATTCAATGTTGCTTTTAAAACCACGCGAAACACTCCAACCAGTCCGTCCAACCCACCATTGATATAATAAGACTCATCTTGTGAATTGGAGTGCAGGCAACACTTGGGACGCTTCGACCCAAACACATCTCTTTTCGTACTTGCAAATACTGTATTTAACCCTATTTTAATTTAATTACACGTAAATCTGGCACTCGAACAACCCATAATACCATACCACTCCCAAATGATAAAGAGAACTTCAGACCGCCCAGTACAAACATAAACCGTACGATTCACTTCCAGGTATCCCGTGCCACGGTCCAGTCACAATTCAACACGAACAGCATTCAACCTGATAAAAGCGCATGCGCACTACTTCTGGCCTCTCTGGTTCCTGCGCGCAGTGCCACGTTAGTAGCGGCATACACAAAATACAGGCGACCGCTCAATAATCGAAATATTAACATTGCTCAAATTGCAATCTCTTATTTACTCAGATAAAACTAGTTGTCCGCGGCACTGCGACCCCCAGCCTCTCAATTTTCACTATCGAAGACAAGCACAAGTATGTTGAAGTTTTTGGTACTCTGTGCACTGGCCGCGGCTAGCAGGGCTGATGTTGCCGAGGAAGATGATGTCTTGGTTTTGAAGAAAAGTAACTTTGAAGAAGCACTGAAGGCTCACCCCAACATTTTGGTTGAATTTTGTGAGTATTACATTTTATGCGCAGACCAAACGATGCGAGACTTATGAAAGGTTGTATTTAATGTGGCTGGCTAGCTTGCTAAGTTAGCCAAAGTGTTCACTGTAACGTTAGCTGGTTAGCGTATAGAGAGTACGGTTGGCTCAAATATCATACTACAGTAGGCAGGTAGTTGAACTTGACGGATACTGTGTCGTTATGTCGCTATGTGTATATCATTCTGAAAACCATGTTCCATATACAGTATGAATCAAAATGTTTCTAGCCGTTGTAGCTGTCTCGCTAACATTGCCCAAGTTGAATGTATGTAAGTTACTTCGCTCCCAAGCTAGCTGCATTGTTGACACTAATGGAATCTGTGACCGGCTTGGTTAACTTTACTGCCCTCCACCTTTGCATAGCCTTTTTTGATTTTTTTTTTTTTACTTTACAAGCAATGCTGAGATTTATTTTTGAGTAAGTTTGAGTAAGTAGATGGCAGTTTTTATTAATTTTTTATATTTAACGTTATTTGACAGGAGGGAGGTTTGAGATACGTAGCTAATAGCCGAACAGCTTATTACTAAAATGTATGTTCGTTATCCCATAATCGAGTGGGGTTTTCAGACATGAATGTTGTCCTTGTGTTCCACGCAAGCTTTGATTTACTAATCGCGTTGGGTTTATTATTTTTTTGTAGTTTTTTTTTAATTTTTTACGGGGGAGCAATCCTTGTATTACGTGTTTGTAATTGTCTACCGATCTATACACATGTAACAACTCGATACCTAAATGGAATAAAGCTTTGTATGCTTCCATTTCAGAGTTTTGGGGAGTATTTCACGTAATTGTTTGACATGTCTTCCAAGCATTTCTCGTATTATTGGGACAACCTGAACCGCGCAAAAGATTCGTTTTGCCCCAAGGGCTCACTCGATTGGCGAGATATTTGGGATGTTCGCCATTTCTATTCGCCTGCACGCTTCTTGGATTTGCTATAAGCTGACGATAGTTGATAGCAACTACATTGATGATGGCAACAACATTGCATTACTGACTAAGTAGGTTAAAAGTTTTTTGGTAGCTAATCATCTAGCCATCTCAAATAAAATTCCAATATATATGCTGTCCTGGCCATTAAACTGCGGTGTTCTGTTATTGCAATGCCAAACTGTTTGCCTGTATCGTATGGGACAGTTTTGAACTGAACTGAAAAGTTCATCCTCTCCATTTTGTTGGGATTCATGACTGCCCTGCGATGACTCCGCCGGACCTTGTGAAAATTAAACTCCAATATAAAGAGTGACAGATCGACTGTCCAGTCAGAGAACTCCACGATTTGGATCTTCCAATGAAACAAGTGGGAGGAGTAGCTAAATTGCCTCGTTGTTTTAAAGGGACGGGACGGGAGGGGCTGGGTGGAATGGTTGGTTGACGTGTACTTTTCTCGGGTTCAGGAATGAAAACTTCGTCAGTTCCCCCCCCTCCCTGTTTTCGAAACACGGAATTAAAAATCCATTGTCTATCAAATATTCAGAGAATATAGATTTTACCCGACTTGAAAAGAAGTAAAATGATCACCTCAAATAACGATATAGATTGGGAAAACCGACACTTGTAAGAACAATCTACCCATAAGGTTCTAATCTATGTGGAAGTGACCATTGGACTTTAAACTTCCAGAAGTGCAATGTTGACTGAAACTAAGGAGGAAATTTTGGGCCCTTTGGAAGATTTGGATGCATTGGGCACATGGCCTAGCTCTGTTAAAAAGTACATAAGTTCAATGCATGCATACATGGCATTGGTTGTTTAAGGAACACAATTAATTTTAAAAATATATATATACAACAATAAAAAGGTCATCTTGGCTCACAGTGAAATTATTTAACAGCTACCTTGTTGGTGCAGACTTCATTACATGAACTATCACTCGGCAATACATTTCTAGTTGTGCAGAAGACAAACTGCTTCCAACCAAAATCACTCAAACATTGCATTCACCAAGTTTACAGGTTGAAGAGTTTATTGGTTTAGAGCAGTTTTATTTGCTCCAAGTTGAGTATTCAAACTGTTTTTGTACTTGGCAAAGCTGTGTAACAGTCTGTCCATTGGGTTTAGTTGAGGCTTTGTGCTAACTAAGTGTTGCATCATGTATCATTGGGTAATTGTGACGTTTTTCAAACCAGATTTTTTTTTATTTTTTAAATGCCGATTTCTCTGCGAAAAACCTGTTCGACTTCACTGGAGCTGCAGTGCGGTGTCAAGGTTTTCAGATGAACTTGGGATGGGCAGTCGTCTTTTGCTGAGCAATACTGCTGCTTGCGCCTGACTTGTTGTCGGTGTTTCAGATGCCCCATGGTGCGGCCACTGCAAGGCCCTGGCCCCAGAGTACGCGAAAGCGGCTGGTTTACTGAAGGATGAGGGATCGGAGATCCGCTTGGGTAAGGTGGACGCCACAGAAGAAGCGGACCTCGCGCAGGAGTACGGGGTGCGCGGCTACCCCACCATCAAATTCTTCAAGGGAGGAGAGAAGGAGTCGCCAAAAGAATACTCAGGTAATCGGAGGCTGCTTCCCTTGCAATTGCTGTTAGGTATCCCATTTACATTCACTTGTATAGACTGTATTTTGGAGATCGTTTATAGGGATATGGCCAGCTTGGTTCAGTGTGCAGAGGATCACTACTTTATTTTCATCAATATTTTAGTCACAAACAGCATAAACCGATAGATAACAAATCATTTATTATTATTATTATTACATTATATTCAAAATGTGAGGTAGCAAGTAATGTAGCAGGGTAGAGGTGACTCAAAATGTCCATGCCAATATATCATTTTAACCTATTGAATGTGTAATGTAGTGTAAATTATCTTTGAAGATTGGGTCAAATATAGAGTACTTCCCCATACTTGTCTTGTGATCCCTGTTGGCTGAACGTAGGTGAGTTACATTCCAGTGTTGTGACTGGGTGCAAGTAACTGGGGCTCCTCCTGTCTCCTCCCACCGCACTCCGTTGCCAAGTATGCAGTGTGCAGACAGTCACGTTGACTCTGCTCTGCTTGGTGGGGGGAGCAATAGAGGAAGTTGTTGGAAGCTGTAAAATTGCGGGCAGCTTCTGGTATTCCAGTCTAAGATCGGAAACATGAGCAGCATCTTTCCCAGTGGTCTGACTGTTTGCTGTTGCTTTGCTGTTGCATCATTGGTTCCTGCTGTAATTTCCAGACTTGCAGATCATATTTCTTTTTAAATTGGAGTCCATGAATCTTTATATTTTTCCTTATTTTTTTAAATTGTGTTCTATGAAATTAGACTGCCAATTCAGATATTAGATGACTTCTGCGTAGTAGCTAATGTGATTGATTGCTTAGAGGTGAACTGCCACAGAATATGTTTCGGTTTTAAATTGATATTGTCCTATAGCATCTTCACTTGAAGCACTAAGCAGTGGGTTAGCAGAACTTGGCTATATCACTTAAGGGGCATCAGCATGCATAAATTTGGAATTACTTTCAACCACAGCTTTTGAGTGTTACCCACTCAGGGTGAAGTTGCAGAATATGATCAGATTGCTGCCCCTAATTGTATAAACAGTGGATGTGGAGTAATGTGGAATATGAATAATACGGAAATGCATAATGTGAACAGGCCATTCAAGCACATCTAGGCTGGTCATTTATCTGCATTCTCGAATGTCCGACTCTGTAAAGCCTGGACTTATAAACCCAGGGGTCTCTGTCTCAGAGCTGGTAAGCTGGACCATGCAGTGGAAACGGTTGGTTTCGCGACCATGTGACACCGTGCCCTTCTCTCCTGTTCTCACAGCTGGCAGACAGGCCGACGACATTGTGAGCTGGCTGAAGAAGCGCACAGGCCCGGCTGCCACAACCTTGACTGAAGTCACTCAGGCCGAGTCTCTGATTGCAGACAGTGAAGTTGCCGTCATTGGTTTCTTCAAGGTAAGATGGAGTGTTCTCCCGGTTGAGTTTGCATGAGGAAAATGCGAACGAGTGCAAGCCTCTAAACCTCTTGGCACAGAAAACGGTCTGCTGCAGAAACCGTGTTCTTTCTGATGATTGAATGTCTAGGAAAGGCAAACCAGGGTTATCAAGGGTCCTATGAAATCACTGTTCATTTACTGGTGAACTAATGGATTAGAAATTGGAGAGATTTGTAATTATTGCTGTCAGAACTAAGTGAAAGTTAATGTGGGAATTCTAATGGTAACCACAAGATGGAAAGATGCCTGAATGTAATATTTTGGTGTCATCTCCTACATCTGTTTCAAGTGTCATATTCACGTAGGCTTATGCAATGTTGCAGAGAACAAAAATATTTATTTGAAATATTGATGATATTGATCATTTTTGGTTTGGCTTGCCAGTTTTAAAATGGACATCCTTTTTAATGATCTTTTTTTAATAAGTGTAAAAGCACAAAGTAAAAAAATAAAATAAAAACTATGTACTGCCTGAATATAAGACCACATCCTCATGGAGTAGCTGTTGACATTTGTATTACTTATTTAACTTGCATCTTTCATCTTCTGTGGTTGGTACGTGTAGCTTCATGTCTAGTAAATGCAGCTCTTGCAAAATTTACTGAAGAACAAAATCCCCAATTATTGGATCATTTGGAAACTTGCTGTGTATTTAATGCATCGTTTTAATGTAATGCAGGACATTTAATACACGTTTTAAAATTCAGTCTTTACTGCTGCAGCCAGGCAAATGTCACTTTCCGAGTATGGTGACATTTTGCTTTAGTAGCTGATGAGCTAACGACCGCAACCCTGTCAGATCCGTGCCACTTGAACGTCACACGGCCCTTGCTAATCTTTGACTTTGAATATATTGACAGAATTGTGCTTAGTAATTGCATAGCCGTGCCTTGTTCATTGTTAATCCAGTCTGTCCATTCTCACCCCAGGATGCTGAGTCTGACAGTGCTAAGGCCTTCCTGAAGGCAGCAGAAGCTGTCGATGACATTCCGTTTGCCATCGCCTCTGACGATGCCCTGTTCTCCAAGTTCGAAATGACCCAGGATGGTGTCGTCCTCTTCAAGAAGGTACAGTGCGGTCTATCCCCCGCTGTGGAGTCTCCCTAATACTGGGAGGATTAGCACCTGCAGAATGCAATGACCAAGCAGACAGTCAGTGTGACACAGTCCTCCCCAGTATGCATGCCTGAACCCATATAACCTCAAACATGTGTGCTCGTCTTTGAAAGGCTTTGGTTATGGAAGGGTAGCGGGTTAACAATAAAGCCTCTGGTCTACATGCTGTCCATTACTGTGGTTTTAATAGACTCGGGATATTGAGGTTAGAAATTAATTGAGAAAGGTAAATGTTCACTGTCGAGGGGTGCCAGCTTTGTTGGTGTACTGCAAAGAATTCCCCACAAGTTTTGAAGACTGTGTCTTGGCTGGGGAAAATGAGATCTGGCCCTCCCTGTATCTGGAGGAGTATTCCAGCCCTGCTATTGACCTCTCTATTAAAATTGACTCGTTGACCTGTTGGAAGTTGGATTTTGGGAATACTTCATCACTTGCCCATAGGCGTCATTGCTGGTTTATGTCGTGTAGTGTTGGGGTCAGGGAGTCATTTTATGGGGGCCTTCTTTTACTGTGTAAGGTAATGGCCGTAGCCCCTTTCAAATGCCAATACCTCATATAGGTAAGAAAGTTTTGATCGAACATTAACTCTATGAGAATAATATGCTGAGCTGATTTGCCCCAGTTTACTTTATTGAAGTATTAATATCCAGAAAATGTTTATATTAACCCCCACCCCCCAGTCATTTTTATTTGACTTTTGGTTGAACTAGCACTACAGGCTAATGTAACACTGACCTGATGGGGAGAGGTGAAGGATTTTGACCAGTCATGCTAGCTTCTATATTAGCCAGTCATAGCTAGCAAAGCTTTGGCTGTCCGGTCTGTCTCATAATGCTTGTTGGCAGGCCCATGACTTGACATACAACCAAGGCTACTTGGAATATGTTTGTCCACCAGCAGTGCCCACATGCCTGCAATACAATCTGTCATGACCTTTTTCCCAGCAGGTGTCTGCCTCTATCAAATGAACCCCTCCCCTGTAATGTGTGACCTACTTTTCTGGTCCAAGATGCACAAATTGGCCATAAAATAATTGTTCTGTGGTGATGTCCAGAGTATCTTGGAACAGACATTTGGCCAATCCATTACTGCCTGAAATGATGGGGCATTTTCTTTTTTTTTTTGCTTTGGAAAGTTTCCTGATCAGTTACCCCCCCCCCCCCCCCCCCCTCTGTGTAGCTTTGTGAAATGCCATCTCTCCTAGTCCTTTCTAAATTTCTCCAAAGAAATGGCCTTACATTTTGGAATTTGTCTTGAAGATGTATTTCAGACATTGTGGCAATATGTTGGCATGACCCTGCCTTTATCTCTGTGTAACCCCACCCTAAAATAAATTGCCTGTTGCATTGGCAGTCTTGTAGAGATCTTTTTTTTGTAGTGCCCATTCTTCTTTGAATCCTGATTCTCTGGATTGTCACTTGCTTGGGGTGGCATTACACATCCTTGGCCATTGTCAGTAACTTTTTTTTTTTTTACAACATACAACACTAAGATCAGAATTGGTCTTTCTGATATTGGTCAGGGATTTCTGGAACCATGACTGTCCGTTATTTTATACTGTCAGCAGGCAGTTAGGATTTTCTCACATCTCTGTTGCTTTCCCACAGTTTGATGAGGGCCGGAATACCTTCGATGGAGAGCTCACCAAGGAGAGCCTCCTTGGGTTCATTAAGGCGAACCAGCTGCCCCTGGTCATTGAGTTCACAGAGCAGGTAACTTCTCTTCCTGTTCCTACTGAGAGCTCAAATCCTGATTGAATTGTGCACTTGAAAGATTGTGTTAAGTATGTCTTACCCTAGCCTGCCCTTTCTACTTTTCCTTCTGTGCATGCACTCACCGTCCTTCCATCTTTTCTCTCCATCCACACTCCTCAGCCTCTGCCTTGGCAAAAAGAATCCATAAAGTCTGGGTTGCTGCACTGACTTGTTAACTTGTCCTCTCCTGGTCATTTTGTAAACTCTCCTACTTACCAACCGAAGAACCTTCAAATGGGCATCTGAAGATGTAGGCAGACGTGTATAAAAATGAGACTAAAGTTGACATGCTCTTTATTTCACACAGACTGCCCCCAAGATCTTTGGAGGAGAGATCAAGTCCCACATCCTGATGTTTGTACCAAAGGCAGCCTCAGATTTCCAAGACAAGATGGACCAGTTCAAGAAGGCTGCTGAGGGATTCAAGGGCAAGGTGAGTGCATGTTTTTTTTTTTTACCCTTCACGTAGTCTCCTTTCACATGACATGACTGAGAACCTATTTTGGTTGATGTATAAATATGTCTAAGCAAGGCTGTTCGAAAGTCATAAATTTTCCTCCGCGCCTTCAGCAAGAAACGATTAGCCTTTACGTGCTCGAGGTATGACATCAAGCTCCCAAGTTATATAGGTTGCTGTGGTGATTTAATGTTTTTGAACCAGTCTGGGCTCTGTATAGATATTCAGAATTCTACCTGATGCTACATATGCACCTTGTGCTTTCAAATATGCCCTCTGTAATCTGTAAGTACATTTTTTTGGAAGGTACATATATGGTCATAAATGCCTGACATAACCCCCCCCCCCACCCCCCCTTTCCTGCAGATCCTTTTCATCTTCATTGACAGTGACCTGGAGGACAATCAGCGGATCCTGGAGTTCTTCGGCCTGAAGAAGGAGGAATGCCCAGCCATCCGACTCATCACCCTGGAGGACGAGATGACCAAGTACAAGCCCGAGAGCGAGGACATCACTGCAGACAACATCGTCGGTTTCTGCACGCTCTTCGCGGAGGGAAAACTCAAGGTATGCTGGGCTGCACACTTTCCTGCTGAGCAGTGAGAATTCCGCTCCAGCTGCTTCCGCTGCACTCAAATTACATTGTGACTTCAATCAGTCTTGGCGCGAGGGAAGGAACGCTTCCTTTAGCAACGGTGCTCTGTAAGAACAGACTGTGCTCTACTTTACATAAATGCTTGCTCCGTTACCGTGACATCGTTTTTGTAATCCTAGTGGGTCGGTGACGACACACCGAAAGCAGTAAGCGTAACACAATGTTCCCATTGTTGGCATGACGTATCATATAATTTCAGTGTCTCTTCCAACAAATTCAGTCACAGCATATCACCACCAGCTGAGTGCTGAAATTCTCTTGCCAAACCTAGTGCTTCTGGGATTGTTCAGTGGGGAAAAGAACTGCCACTAAAGGCTTCGTTAAACTTAATTAGAAACAGTCCTTAACGGGGCTATTGACATCCCACAATTGTACCGCATGAATTTTTTTTTTTAAATTGCATGAGTATGGCGCTGCAAGCAGCTTACAGAGCAATACCCATCAATCGCATATATACCCTAATGTCCCAGTTTTAGAAAATGAAAGCTTGGCACTCTCAAGTTGGTATACAAAATTCTTAATAATATGAAAAATATTCTTCATAAAGTAGTTACCCTCATGGAACAAAGTAAATCCTAAATGATCCGTTTGCTTATATTTACATTTAGCAGACACTTTTATCCAGATCAACTTGCAAAAGTACAAGGCTTCATGTCACAGAATTTGGACTGATTTATCTCTGCATTTCCCCAGTATATCATCCATTTTCACATTCATGTGGATGACACAAATTGAACTTGCTATAATTGTGTGGTTTCATGCCACTTCATTTTGGCACTGACCATAGCCATTTCATGCATCGTTATGTCCATGAAACTCAGTATGTGCACCTACAGAGTTGCCAGTAAAAAGTGTCATTAGCTGACTGACCAGGAGTGGCAGGTCACATTTGTTCATATCCTGCAAGGAGTTGACTGGGTTTAAGTCAGCCAGGGGTTCTCTAGTTACTGCTGCATTATTTTTACTTCCCTTGACAGACCAGATCGAATTGGACTGATTGATGCTAGTTCTCTCCTGTAGTACTGTGTGGCCTGTTGGGTGTGACTTAGTCACTGACTTGTTGGCAAGCGCAACAGAGGAGTACATGCATTTATGTTCCTTGTTTGGGTGCTAATGACACAGCTGTGAATCGAGAGGTATTGAATTGGGGAGAGGAAATGCATGTTTTTGTTCAACATGTTTGAGTGATCTACAGACACCAGCTTTTGAGCAAGCCACCAAGAAGCTTTATGCTTTATATAGGTGGGTTGTTGAAGGAAAAAAAAAAAAAAAGTTTTATGATGCTTTCTTTAATATTCATAGCCACTGCCACATCCTGTGTGGGTGACTCACAGCACTACGACCCACTTTCAAAACTGGTGTGATACATCAGAGAAACTACAGTGTAGTATCTTTACCTATGCTGCTTATTTGCAATCCCAACCTCTTGTGTTAATTTCAGAAATGTAAATTACTTCAGGCTTTTCATGAGTTCAGTAAGTTCACCTTGTTTGTTGATATAAATGTAATTTGTGGAAAATGAGCCATACTACCATACTGGCTAGTTCGTTTAGTGTGCTGCAATTAATTGAATACCGTTTATAATTAACGTGTACATAATCTTGTGCTCTTGGAAACCAGACCAGTTGCATTCTAATCTACACCACTGTATTTTCTTCAGAGGGCTGATGGGTAGTGTTGTATGAGCTAGTTGGCAGGGGCTGTTTCAGTCAGAGGGTTGAAATGTTGGCAGCCAAATTAATGTCAATCTAAATGTCTCTCCAGCCTCACCTGATGAGCCAGGACATCCCCGAGGACTGGGACAAGAACCCCGTCAAGGTGCTGGTCGGGAAGAACTTTGAGGAAGTTGCCTTTGACCCCGCCAAGAATGTCTTCATTGAATTCTGTAAGGAAACACTTTGGTTGCTTTGGTGAAAATGGGTAATTAATGTGTAATCCACCCTGGCAGCACTTCAGTGCAGGCTATTTCACGCATCTCCCTGGGCCAGGTGGATGATGGGCTTGGTTTTCAGGGTCAAGAGCCTGATTTGAATTTAAGTAGTCTCGCAAGAATTCACAGCGCAGCAGCCAGCTCCTGCGTCAACCCTCCAGCCTGGTACCCCAGGATTCCTGCGATAATTCACACCGAAATTCAACTTTCGCTCCCCGCATACGAGTAATTTTGTATGTGGAGCAAGAACCTAATTACCTTTTAGTCTTATTTACAGAATTTGGTTTCCAAATGTATCCCCTCCCCTGTAAAAGGATGAGGAATTTTCCTTTGAAGATTTTTAATATTGCTCACACACCGCAAATAGGATTGGGTGGGGCAGTGCCACGAGGCTGTTGTCTCAACTTGGTTTATTACTGGGGTGCAGGTTTGGGGTGGGGGGGCACTAAGCTGGAGCACATTGGGTTTTGCGTGTACAGAGGGTGCCCAGTGGTTAACGCTTCAGAGTTGGTGCACACCTGTCTAAGAGACCCTGTTGCCAACAACAACTTGAGCTTCTGACTTTATTTGGAATATTTGTGGACTTGCACCCTCTGCTAGAGCAGTGGTGTGTGTAAATCAGATTATATTTTTAGCCTCCCTAAGCCCATTGGATAAAGGACAAATTCTTCAAATCCGCTAGAGGTGAAATATCAGGTCTTTGTAAGACCTATTATATGCTGAATTTACAACAGAGAAATGCTCTTGCCAATCTGATAACTCCTTAACTATCCCAGTGCTTGCACATTCATTCATTCATTCATTCATTCAATGCACTCAATCGTTTTTGGCAAATGAAACAATGAATTGTAATTAGGTTAGCCTTAAAACCTCAATTGTCTATCTTGCAGCCCTATAATAGATTTCTGAACTTGAGTTAACTGCATCTATCCCCCACATTGTGAGTTACATTATGAATGCGTATATCAGGCTTCTGTGACTTCTGACCACCTCCCCCCAATAGATGCACCCTGGTGCGGACACTGCAAGCAGCTTGCTCCCATCTGGGACAAGCTCGGTGAGAAGTACAAGGACAACAGTAACATTGTTGTGGCAAAGATGGACTCCACCGTCAATGAGATTGACGCTGTCAAGGTCCACAGCTTCCCCACATTGAAGTTCTTCCCTGCTGCAGATGATCGCAAGGTTAGTACTTACTCCTGCTGTCTTCCTGAGCTACAGCGTTCTCTACATTGGGAACAAGGAAGATGGGGGTTAGAGATGATGAGGAGGTCGGTGCTCTTCAAAATTCATCGAGTGCCTGTTTTGGCTCTATTTGGGAGAACCATCTGGACAAGCTTTGATATGAAGCCTTAAAAATAAATCTGGCAATCATTTTTATTTGGAAGTTGGCTCTTAACAGTCCCCGTTTCCGAGCAGAGCGGTCTATAAAATGTTACATCTTGGGCAGGAAACCACCAGCAATGGCCTACTGCCAGGAAACGTCAGTTCTGATCCTGTGGCTTTGGCGTTTAAAACCATTTGGCTGGCACGGGATTTCTTTCCCCAGCCATGTGCAGTAAAAAATGGCTGCCACGATTACTTGACACTGTGAGCAGCAGCCCCACACGTTTGCACGTTCGCAACCCAGAAATAGAAGCGCTCCTTTTTCAGCCGGGATCACACGTGCTGAAACCGAGATGGCCATCCCAGTAAATCTCCCTCATGCAGCACCCAGGTCTCCAGTTGGGGTGGCCTGGCAACAAGGCACCCCAGCCTTTGCCCCTCCACTGCCTCGCCCGTTCCGAGCAGTCCTGTGACTTCGCCTCAGTCAGCAGTGGCTCCTCTTGCTGACGGCAGTTTTAAATGGCAGAGGTAGACCGGTAAAGCAGCTCGTTACTCCCATTGGAGGGCATTTGGACAGATTATCACCCCTTTCGAAGCGACTGTCTGCATGCCGCCTTGGCTAAAGGTATGCCAACCCCCAACCCCTTGCCCCCTATGTCCTTTGACAGGGTATCATAGGGCAAAGAGAAGTGGCAGCTGCAGCAACAGTGAATTAATCTTAATGAGCAGCCAGTTTCTTCATTTGAACTGTTGGATAAATTGAAAGGATGTACATAAACTTGTGAATGACTTCTATACTATTTGTCAGTCACAGCCCATCCATCATGCCTTAATTCCAGTCAAGTATTACCTTGTGTCTGGCCTTGTCAGGTGTGAAAATGAGCATCCCAAGAGCCAAATGGTTCTTATTACTGTTTGTCCAATGGAAGAGAAGACCACTGAGACCAGATTTAGCTTCACTTTCCTGGACCCAACTGACCTGTAGACTTATCCCAGGTCAAGCATGGACACAATTTCAATGAAACTGATACGAGTCTTATTCCTAGAGCAGAATTTTATTAAGTGGCTTCCCATTGCATTACTGAGTATATGAAATGTATGTTTAATTAAGGCCTTCAAGACAGAACTACAGTGAAAGGTAATGAGTTTAAGCTTTGAGTGTTGATGGACCCCCATCCATTCCTCAATTTTCTCACTCATGAGATAGGCATGCAATGTACTGAAATGCTGTTGTTGATGACTAATGTGCTAAACATGACCGTGACCTGCCATTACTTGATGTTTCTCCCCAATCCAAACCAAAGTTTATTTTGTGCCAAACCAGTGCAGGAACTATGGGTTTATGTGTTTGTCATTCAGCCAACTGACCAATGCTAGTAGCAATATATATAATGGAAAGATTAAGTGGCAGTACAACCAGTTTAAATGTCCATCTCCAGATTCATCACCCAAGGCAGCATCTATCCCTGCCCTCTTCCCCAGCCATTTTTCAGATTTCTGTTCTTTTATCTAATCTGTAAATCTCATTCACTGCTGCCATGTGTAAAGATGCTTACTGAGATGATCAGGCAGTTTGTGTAAAGCAGGGGTGTCAAACTCCAGTCCTGGAGGGCCGCAGTGTCACAGGTATTTGTGGTTTCCTTTCAATCAGCACCCAGATAAAGCATTGAGAACAAGGTGTGTGGACTTCTTAGCCAATTAGTGACTTAAATTAATCACTTGTGCTTAAACGCACCAAAAACCAGCAGACACTGCGGCCCTCCAGGACCGGATCTTGACACCCCTGGTGTAAAGCATTTGGAGTACTGGATATAAGACTGAAGACCAGAGCAACAATTGTCTTGCATCCCACTGGGACTGTGTGGGGGGAAAAGTGGCATGCTCAGTTAATCAGTGTTTATCATTAAGCTGTGCCATTCTGTACCTTATGGTAAACTGTACCATACGTCCAGCAGTCAATTGCTCCTGTTTGATTGAATGTTCCAGGTTATCGACTATAATGGGGAAAGGACCCTGGAGGGCTTCACCAAATTTCTGGAGAGTGGGGGCACGGAGGGTGGTGCACCAGCAGGAGAAGAGGATGAGGAAGATGATGTAAGTTTGGCATCTTGGAGTGTGGAGGGGTTGTGATGAGGGAATAGGTTAGGACTTCAGCCATTTTGCTGTGGAACTTCATCATTTTCACTAAGTCCATTGACCTGCTCTTCCAGCTCCATGTAGGTATTGGTTGGGATTACCCTATATGCACAGACTCTCTTACCAACACTCTTAGTTATTGGCCATCAGTCATTCAGGCATCTGTAAAATTTGCCTCCACGTGCATACGAGACAGACTGTTTCTATGTTTAGTGTATACAGAAGCTGTGCACTGCAGTGTCCCCTGTGGAACGTGGCTATGGTCTCCCACTGTTGCTCATAGTATTAGCTTTGACTACTATGCTGGGGCAGCAGTACTATCTGAGTTTGCTCCCAGACCGACGGTCGCCTGTGACCGTTCATTCAGTATATGGATGACTGGCATTGCATGCCTATAGCAACCATGTAATTGTAGCCAATTTCAATTTACAATGGTTTGAACCACTAATTGGGTAGAAATGGCCAACCAGTGACAATGAAATGACAGTTGGCAATCATGTGTCATGGCAACAGCAGGTTGTGTTTGGGGGGGTGTCTAAAGTTTAGTTACTTTTATGCTACCTCAATTTTTGTATTTGTTACTTTCCCAGGTATATCAATGAAAAGTCCTGGAATGACAATCTACATTTATTGTGCATCATTCCCAATGTACACTTATCTAGCGGAGTGGTTTTAATTTAGACCTTACATTTGTAAACCTCTATTTGTCTGTTTACATTTGATGTCACCAGAGGAAATGTTTCCCACAAACGTCATCATTACATATTGTAAATTCTTACCTGCAGTAACCCCCACGTTGGTTTCAAAACAGGACTGCATTGCAGTGTTCAGCATCGGATTATTTCGAAACCCTTTCAAAACGTGACTGAAAACATGCGACTGACTGTGCCAGCTGAACGAAGGGGCCACTTGTTGACAATTCCATTTGCCCAAGAATAGCCATGACTACATACCAGCCATTTTGTTTTTACCATTCCACTGGGCAAGCTTTGACTGCTCTTGAATCTTCTGGTCATTATGGAGGAAATAATTTGGAGGACTGAATCTGCATTTGATGCTAAAGCTAATCTTATTCTCATTCAACATGGCTAAATGTCTGTTGCTAGGTGAGACTGACTGGTGTAAATTGGGTCTGTAATGTTTTGTGCGAACTTTGTAGTCTTGTGACGATTGCAGCACTCGCATCAACAAGCACATCAAGGCAGGGGACCAAATCCTGGGAAATCTAGGTCAAACTAGCTGTGCTTCTTTCTGAGGTGTAATTCCAGAGCTTGGCTATGGCCGCAAATGCTTGTGGCAGCTGTTGCTGCTGTTTACCATCCCCCCTCCGCGGAAGGCCTTTGACGCAAGGTGCCGCACGCACACATTGCACGAAAACAGCACCTAAGCGCTTGCACATTCAGTGATGGGGCAAGCTGCCAGGCGTGTCATTTGCAAGGCACTCTTAATTATAGTAACATCTCCCAAAAATAAATAGTGGGGGCATGGCAGATGAAGCTCTGGATAAAAAAATAAAAAAATCTAGTGCAGTTCAACTTTTTTTTTTTTTAAACTAATTTTCTGACATTTCTATCTGCATCAGGATTGTCCTTGTATCTGGCATGTACTGGCAAATATTGTTTAGGGGAAAATTGTGATTAACTATCTTATAACTCCAAACAGCAATTTCTTCTGTGCATTATCAGTTTTGTTTCACAAGCAATCCTATGGTGATGTTGAAGAATAAAATCAAAGGCTTTTTAAAATTTTTTGGTTAAGCTCACGTTGACTGTCAAACCTCTTTGCCATCTCAGGATCTGGCCGACCTTGAGGACCAGCAAGACGAGGATGATTCTGATGGCGAGGAGGCGCACGACGAGTTGTAGGAGACGGCCTGAAGAGACGCACCCCTTCCCCCCTCCCAAACCCCACCCTGTCCTGTGAACACTGACCCCTCTCTTTCCAACTGCTTCAGTCACCAGGCATCACAGGAACCCTCAGCTGCCACCCAAACCACCACTCCAACCCCGCCCTCCGGCCCGCACTCACAGGACCTCGGCACTGAAACAGCCAGTCGGGGAGGAGGGTGCTCCTTATAGAACTTTGCATAGTGCTTTGTCCCCCCCCCCTCTAAATCTCCCCCACCATAACCTGGTTCAGTTGTACATTTTCTGTACATATTTTAACCACAGCACTGTGCAGTTGGGTTGCTTGCCCCATTGAGGGCCATTTTGTCACACTTTGGTTTCCATCCATTGTGATATTCCTTTACAAATTTAAGTCCAGACTGTTTTATTTTTTCCCTTCCCATTTAAAATATCCCATATTTGTGAAAACCGGGCAGCTTACAGGGAAATGACTAAGTGGCGGCGGGGGGGGGGGGGGGGGGTCCAGTGATGTCTGTCTGGAAGTCAGTCTAGAGGCCAGAACATGCAAGATGGCCTCCCAAGGCTGATCTCTCAGGGCTGTGGTCACATCAGGGGTAATCATGAAACTTAGGCTTTGTAATGTAAGCCTACTGGAAGCACAATGCTTCAACCGCTAATATTACCATTTTCATCGGTATATGAAAATGGACCAGACATCTAAGGCCTATGAGTACCATCTCTAAACCAAATCATGCGCTTTCTGTCCTAGTGTCTTTCAGTTTAACAGCCTGGCTACTGATTTTTATAATTTTTTTTAAATATAAACTCCAGTTAGCTTCTATTTAATTTTATTTTCATTTACATTTATTTTAACCAGACCAATTATGTGCAACACTATGCCCAGCAGTAACGAAGCGTGCATGGGGCAGTGTTGGCCCCTTGAGCTCTAGCGGAACTGGGGTCATTGGGGAACATTTTTTTTTACTTCATTTTATTTTTTGATCCCTGAGTCATGCCACCCCCAACCTCATTCATGCCATCTGAGATTAGATTGTTACTGAAGTCGCACAGCTCGTTACCTCTTGTAGGAGAACTGGTTTCAGTTGTCAGAGAGGTGTCTTTCTGTATCTGGGGGAAAGAACATTTCAGTAACCCCCCCCCCACCCCCACCCTTCTATCTTTTGCTCCACCTGAAACTTTCCAGTGTGTGTGTGTGTATGTGTGCGCGCGTGTGTGTGTGTGTGTGTGTGCGCGCGCGTGTGTGTGCTCTTTTGCTTTTCTCACATCCATGGACAGGGTTGTGAATGTAATTTTATTTTGATTTTGGGAGTGGGAGGGGAAGGTTTAAAGGGGAGTGAGAAAAGTAGGTGGGGGGGATGAACAAGGGTTTTTGACTGTACTGACTGACTGGGGGCAAAAACGTATGAAAAAAATATAAAGCATTCCATCACGATCAATTTGACTTGTTGAAAAGTAAACTGGTGGCCAAATAAAATAAAATTTACAAAAAACTAATTTG
Source organism: Synaphobranchus kaupii (assembly GCA_029718625.1). Lineage (NCBI taxonomy): Eukaryota > Metazoa > Chordata > Actinopteri > Anguilliformes > Synaphobranchidae > Synaphobranchus > Synaphobranchus kaupii. Next base: position 872,334 of record CM056396.1, on the reverse strand, counting down.
TACTGGATGTGCTTCTGTTATAGTTCTCATTCTTTGTTATATGGTATAAATTATTTAGAAGTTGTGTTGAAAAACACTAGTTGTATAGACAAACCAAAGGGCTGAATCACAGGGCTATTTGATGACTATTTTTGTGAGCATCAGGCACACCATTTCAATCATGCCTGATTATTTTGGGGACCTGACACGTTTTACATGCCAAATCTTGCCCATACTTCCCACTCTCCTCATGTTTGTAGGTCACTGTGCTCCCTCACCATGCAATGTGTGCTCTCATCATGGCTGCCCTGCTTATAAAGTGTTCAATGCTAACACTAATGGGTGGATTCCAATCGCTTATTTTATCCGTCCTCGGTCCTCGCCTGACCCGGAAATCGATCGAGGTTCGCCATCTTCAAGGAGATTCCAAACCGCTAAATGCTCCTCGGAGGAGCGAGGAGTGGAGAACGAGGAGGCTCCCGGAGGATGCTTCAGTGAGGAAACATAAGTGTAGCCTTTGCAGAGGCCTTTTATCGGAACGCGTGACGTGTATAAATTATCCATCACTCTCCACATCTGCCACATCGCAGGCACACCCCTACACATGCAATTTTACAATTCCTTTACATTTATTATAAACTGCTAATCCATAATGACACTCGTTCTTTATAACTAACAAAAGCTACGTTTATTAATGAAAAAATAAGCTTTAAAAATTATAGTTAAGCACGTAAGCAAAATATGACGCTAACGCTTGATTGAGCAAGGACGTTCCATTTGCCTAATGCGTGTTGCCTTGATTCCTCCTTCCTCGTATCTGATCCTTGCATCCTTTCCTCGCGTCCTTCATTGGATGGCGCTAACGAGTGAGGAAAGGATGCAAGGAGTTAAAATAACTGATTGGAATCCACCCTATGCATGCAATTCCTATTGGACACAACCTTGCTATTGTGGGGCTTTGATAGTTTACTGGTGTTTAGCAGATGCATGCATTTAAATGCATATTTTGCCTCCCTTCAAGCCATCTTGTACAAAGGCATTGTGGTACTCAACCACAATGCCTGGCACCTGCAGAATTGCAAATGCTTTGTTCTTTTCCATTCCTTCTACTTCCCTGTGCTCTTCTGTTCCTATCCTCTGCTCCCCTGTATAAATGGAATGTTGCTTTTCACTTCTGGTTCCCATAGGAACAAGCTAGACTTCACCCGGGGTTCATTAATATGGATGTGCTCTGGAACTCTGGACTCCAATTTAATTGGCACTGTTATACCAACCAGCAACTGATTGGTTTGATTTTTATTCTGAATATTTGGTTTCCAGAGGTTGATTATAATTTGTTTTAATTGTACACTTACGCTGTTTACTGTGCAACCGTATTTCATAGCGGTCTTTTTTTTGGACTTTTTTTTTTTTTTACACAAAAAAATTTAATTGCAATAGGTGCCTTTCCTTCATCTAATGCCTGTGCATGTGCTGATTTTTAAAAATATTGTGTCATTTGGACAGGGTATTAACATTTGTTCAGGACCAATCAGAGGGACAGGTTGAGTCCTGGGATCACTGGCATATATAGGTTCTATATGGTTCTCACTGCCAGGACCAATCAGAGGGACAGGTTGAGTCCTCTTCGGCTCCACGGAGCAGGCGCAGTTTGTACAAACGGGCGGCGAAAAAGACTTCCGAGCTTCAATTCAGTTTTTACGAGGCCGTGGAAAGGCAATGGGTGACGTCACAGTGGCTTTGTCCATATTTTTATACAGTCTATGTATAATACGCAGTTTAAAATGATCATTTCCTTTTCATTCACATGGCTATTTATTGACCACTGTTACCTACACAGCATGATTGCTGTTGTTCATACAGTCATGAGGCTAATCATACACAGATGCAATTTTCATAAAAATAAACTGTAGCATAAACTGTAAACTGTTATTAAACTGTTTCCATCTGGTGTTTGTGAGAAATTGCACGTAACTTTTGTGGTACGTGACCTCTGCCTGTAATGGTCTTGGACCAATGGCCGGTGAGTGTGGTCAAGGCAAGTTTAAAAAAGGTCCTAATACACCCTGGTGAAAACAAGCTGGGGTTACTGCTGTCATTTCTTTATGGCCCAAGGGGTGTAAGCAGAGGCTTCAGGCTTGTGACGGCATGGTGGGAGGGACAAGGCAGGGGCCACTCATCTTGCAACCCATGTCACTTGATCTGTGAGGTGACAGCCCCTAAAATAGCCCCACAGAGGGTATATAGAGACCCACGTTACTTGTGGCAGCACTGTCTAATTACAGAACAAAGCAAGAGATTTTGAGACAAACAGAAAGCACTAATCTGAGAAACAGAAGAAAAGTCCATAAAGGGACAAGAAGCTTTAAATTGTTGATCAGCAGCTACACAAATCAAAATAAATTGGGAAAGGCTCTAAAGGACACAGTATCCAAAGGATTTGTACGGTTCACCAAGCCCTGCATCACTCTTGGATTTTGGGAATAGTTCAATAGTTGAAAAGATGAAGTATTACAGCCAGTATGCAGTGGCACAGAACACACTTTTCAATCGCTCCATCCCTAACGACTATGGTCCTGCACCTTGCCCTCGCTCCAGTCTGTCCCTGAAACCAACGCGCTCAGTACACTTTCCCAATGACATTGTCTTCCAAGACCATGTCCGTCAGGGAGACCTTGAACAAATTGGCCGCTTCATCCGAGCCGGGAAGGTTCACCTGAACACCATCTACCTATCCGGTGAGTGAGTAGGCTGTTTCCCACCTGATGATATAAATCTGTTGAAAATAAACCTTTCATTCCTTTTGTGTGTGGAATCTCAGGGTATCAGGGTGTTCGTTTTCTTTTTCCTTTTTTTAAGAGGAAGTGTCCGTTGTGATAGGTTCATACTAAATGCTAAAACTGGTCCCTTACATACGCTATATGACAATATATGCATGTTTAAAGAGAAGAATATTAATCTTTAAATGATTAAAGAGAATTGATCACTTTTAATATATTACTCTTTATAATGATTAAATATTACTTTTTTTATTATTATTTCTCAGCACTCTCATCCACACTCATTTCAAATGGATGTTGTATATGCAAATGGAAGCAATAAACTTAGACTTGACTTGATCTTGTTTAAAATAAAAGGCTTAGAAATCTCTAGCCCCAGCCTTCTTTGCTGTGTGTGTCTGCACTGTGGCCTGGCTCACACCATGTCTGTTGGTCACGCTCCAGGCATGCCAGCGCTTCACGAGGCGGTCCTCTCAGGGAACCTGGAGTGTGTGAAGCTGCTGGTGAAATACAGTGCAGACATTCACCAGCGGGACGAGGACGGCTGGACTCCCCTGCACATAGCCTGCAGTGATGGGTTCCCACGCATCGCCCGGTGAGCCTCACCACATGCAGCCTGCATTCTGTCACAAGCGTAACATGTCACGTACTCACGCTATATCACTCTTACATGTGATGGCAGTTTGTCACTTATGGCATTTTCAGGTCTGAAACGTGAACCCATGATTTCTGCATTCAAGAGCATATCACTAACTGCTCCTCCCTTAAAGCATAACTGGACTTTGGTAGAACTTTGGGTTGTGTAGTTATCTGGCCATGATATGAGTCCAAATGGTGGCAAAATATGTTTGTTAGTTGCTTTGTGCTCCCCTGGGGGTGATAATCCAGAATAGGGTATTTTTTCACTTCTATAGGGCAGCTAAAACGGTCTCAAAATTACACTTCTAGCACATATACGAACGTGAACGAAGCGGATTCTGTCAATACAAAAAATAACCAGTCCTTGTACGTATTTTTTTTGTTTTAAATGAAATGGTCCCTTTACGAGGACTGGTTATTGTTTGTATTGACAGAATCCGCTTCGTTCGCTTTCGTATACATGCTAGAAGTGTCATTTTGAGACCGTTTAAGCTGCCCTATAGAAGTGAATGGAGAGAGACAAATACCCTATTCTGGATCATCACCCCAGGGGACCACAGAGCAACTAACGAACATATTTCGCCACCATTTGGACTCATATCACGGCCAGGTAACTACCCAACCTAAAGTTCTACCAAAGTTCAGTTGTGCTTTAAACCATGCACAGAGTTAAAACATTTATCTCACCACCCATCTGCACCACATGGAAGAGTCTTAATTACCTGGTTACAGTTTCACACATGCATATACAGGCAAATGCACATGTACAGATACTATATGTACACTCTTTCTGGGTCTTAGCTACACCAGGAGGAACAAAACCAAAAGAGATGAGTCCACTTTGCTCAGTTCATACTGGCAGTTTATAGACCAGTAAAATACACAAATGTCATGGCAGTAAATATTATAGGCAATGTACCTGTCTGGGCTGAACCTACATAAGTACAGGTTTAAAACCATTCAAAACATTTGACGCTGAGGGGCTATCATTGTGATGCATGCTGAAGTATAATTGTTCTCCCTATGCAGGTACCTTCTCTCACGGGGTGCCAGCGTAGATGCAGAGAACGGGTGTGGGGAAAAGCCAGCAGACCTAATTGACCCTGACTGCAAGGAGCTGGTGAGGCTGTTCGAGGTGGGCTGTAACTGAACCCTCAGCCTTTGGCTGGAACTCAACCACATCTTGTCCTCTTGATTGCTGTGGCGGCAACAGAAGAGAATGACAAGTCAGTGACACTGGTCCAAGAACGGAATGATGCATCTGGGGACCGGTGGCAGGAGCCAGCGAACTAGAAATGGTTGTCTGCGGACAGCGGAAAGACGCTGTTGAAACAGGTTGTCTTTTCAGTAAATCAGAAGATGCATTTCTTCCTTGCTGATGGCAGATGCAGAAGGAAAATTATTATTATTTTTTTATTTTATTTTATTTTTTACATTTTTATACATGAAGGATATGTGATGTTCAAGGGATTATTGTACAAATGTTAAAGATATTTTCCATTTCTGCTGCTGTATTATGTATTTGTGTGTGCTTCTGCGTTATAGGCAAAAAAACAAACCTTTTCGGACAATGCAAAAACATTTTGTTTCTACCAGCTTTCAGTGATCACTGTCCTGCATTACCGGGTTCAATAGGTAAATTATTAAACAGTAATAAAAAGCAGCAGCTCAGCTATCACACAGTGACACCCTAGTTGGCCAGTGAATCAACCTTGTCAAGGTGTTCTTTAATTCTGAATATTATTTTCTCAAAATGTAAATTAATATCCAGGTCTACACCAGATTTTCACAAATTACAAATATACCACCTATGCAGATGTCAGCATCTGGCAACATGAAGACTACAAATTTAAATTGACAGTGAGTGACAGTGGTGTTAACTCAAATCAAATCAATATTTATTCATATAGCGCATTTCACAACCAGTTGTCACAATACGCTTCACAGAAAAACCCAGCCTAAACCCCCACAAGAGCAAGCCAAAGGCAACAGTGGCAAGGAAAAACTCCCTGGTGTAAATAGGAAGAAACCTTGGGAGGAACTAGACTCAAGGGGGGACCCATCCTCCTCTGGTCGACTCAGTGTCTAGGTCTTAATGACCAGCATGGTCAAAACATGTTCATCAGAGCATATTACTTACAAAGACTGCAGGCATTAAGTTCTTGTTTCAACACATTTGTAGGCTACCTCAAAAAGCAGGGGGATTTTGAAGGCATTCACATAACCATCAAATGTAGGCTATCCAACACTTCTTCTTTTCTTTGCTAAAATATAACTTTTGTTTGCTATTTCATTTCATTTTTGCAATAGTTGTTGCTAGAATTGAGTCCTGTATTCCTAACTTACACTTTTTTCTCCTATGAAAGTCTTACTATTTATATATATTTTTTCATTAAAGTTGCCCTTTTTTTTACCAAGCTTGACTGTGATTCAATTTATTATTTTTATATGTGCATCCTGCATCATTGAATAATCTACCTAGTTTCTAAAGAGTTGAATATGTTGGAAATATAACTAGATGGTAAAATATGTATGCTACATGATAAAATTAACTATGTCAACGAAATATAGCCGCCCGTCCCGCTTCAATTGCAGATCACCAATGTAAATGTAGCCTATGCTCCCCTCACTGCCAAGTAGGCTGTGCATTTACTTCCGTATGACTACCTTTACCGGAAGGAATTGGTTGGCATTGGTAGCGTCACGGCCGGGAGGCCTAAATTATAACAGACCGAGTGAGTAAACGAAAGGTAAAGAAAGACAAAAGGTAGTATAGAAAAGTGTGTGGTTTAGCTAATACTAAGAAATATAAAACACTCAGCGCTACATCGGCATATATCCTAACTACGTAATTAAAGTCTGAGAAAGAGCCAACTCGAAAGCCAGCCAGTAAGCTGACTCTTGTAGTGGTGAGTTGCAAAGTCGAAGTCGGAATGTTTTGTTCGCTTGGTAGCTTTCGAGCTAACAGAAAAAAAAACCTAGCTAGTGAGGTAACTAATCATGGATTATTGAGAATATATGGCTAGCAGTCGGGTGTATCTCCTGAAATGAGCAAACATTATTAATATAGCTGTCGTTAATTCCACGCCTATACAAAAATAGAATATGACTATGAGGTTATAAGATTGTGTTGGAATGGGTTCCACTCTATGGTTTTACTTAGCTCGCTAACGTAATATAACGAGACATGACGATGTAGCGTTAATAATATAGTTAGCTAGTTGTAAACAATACTATATGACATGGTCGTGGTGCTGCCGAGCTACAATAATTTCCATGACAATGCAGCTAGCTATCATATTTATGTGGTCAGTCCAGTACGACAATAAAGCTACTGTCGCGAGGTTAGGTAGTTAAGTCGCGAGCTAACTTATCCTAGTTTAGTCCACTTACAGGAGGTAGCGTTATATGCCACACGATTAGTTTTAGCTAGCCTGTGCCTAATTGCATTTGGGTGAACGAAAACGTGGATTTGGATGTTAATATATACAGCTTAAGAGTATATGTGTGGAATACCAGTGGCTGTTTTTCTCACTGACTGTAACATTGTGCCTGCTTTGCTCAGTAGAATTTGATTTGAAGACTCTTTAATGAGTCTTGCTTAGCTAGTTCCGTGCTTATCTAGCGTTCTGACCTGCTTAAAAATTCTAGCAGTATAAATAAGACTCTTAATTCTATCAACTTTGATTAAATTATGAGTGGTTTAGCATGTGCATTTTAAACAGTACTGAATAATGATTAAGACGTTTGCAATTACATGTGAAGACATTTTTACACTTTCCAGTTTTATGTTGAGTCTTATTTTTACAGTCTGTGTCCAGGTACTCATGAACAGGTTCCTTGAGTTAGTTCTGTCTGTCCTTACTATACAGGATTGTTTCATTTTGTGCTTCTCATTCCACAGATTGGAATAGCCAAAGACTGAGAGAAGCTACAGTACACCTCGGAGTGAGGAGCAAGAACGGAGTAAGCACAGAAATGACCAGGTGAGAAGGCTGGTATGCCTAGATGTTAATGTGGTTCATTGTACTTGAGATGCAGTATCACAGCTTTATGTTTTCTGTTTCAAGCACATCTTGGTTCCATACCAAGTTCAGTTCAGTAGAGATTGAATGTAAATTCCAAACCAAGACCCTAAAACTTTCTAAATGTGTTAAATAATAATAATAATAATAATAACAATAACATGACTGTCATGTATTACTTGAACATGGGTGTTCACTTTTTTGGCAGAGAAAAATGCATTGTACCGTGCATTGATACGAGTTGTCTAAACATAAGAAACTTCATGATATCTGGGTCCATGCACTGTTTTTCATCCACTTCCCATTTCCAGTGCCAATTCTTGTGTCATTGGATGGGAGTCATTGTCACAATGCATCTGACTCGGATGTACTTTTCAGCTCACCAGCTCCTAGAATGGTTCAGAACTATAAACGGACCTCCAGCCCTCGCTCACCGACCAACACGGGAGAGCTGTTTACGCCAGCACACGAGGAGAACGTGCGTTTCATCCATGACAGTGAGTCGCCTGTGGCACAATAGTGGAACAACCCTCATCGACCATGGAGCGCTCTGATGCGGTCGACTGTGTCTGTATCACTTGCAAGTGAAAGATTACACCTCTTTATACTTAAAGGCAGTAGCCTTAAAGTGGATCTTTCAGACAGAACACCGCGATTACATGCACTTACAGAAACTGAATACTCGCCTTAATTCAACACTGAATCATGCACTTCTCCTTAGTTTATGGTTCGAGTCTTATTTACCGGCTTGGGCATCAGCCATTTCCCCAGTGTAAGGAAAAGGAGAGGCTGAGGTGAATATTTCTCAGTGTGTAATATTAAGGCTTCACCTGTGTTCCTGCAGCCTGGCAGTGTGTTATGAGAGACATCAAATCTCCTCAGAGCAGTGAGCGTAATGACAGGGGACCTCAAGAGTATGTGGAGAAGAACCCCAACCCGGCACTGCATTGTGAGTACTCTGGTGTGTGTGCACTTGCACATGTAACACTACATTACATTCTTATCCAGAGTGACGTACAACTTTTTAAATAGCATCCATTTATACAGTTTGATACGTACTGAAGAAATTCAGGTTAAGTACCTTGCTCAAGGGTACAACGGCAGTGTCCTACCTGGGAATCTATGCAACCTTTAGGTTACAAGTCCAGTTCCTTACCCATTATACTACACTGCTGCCCATGTGTGCATATTCATGTTTTTCTACTGTATTTGACTTGAAGAACACTTAACTTTCCTAATGCTTTGCTGACAGTTTCTTCACATATCCTGTGTGTGCGTGTGTGCACGTATGTATATGCACATCTGTCTGCATTGTGATTCCCAGTGCTTCGCCATCTTGTTTTGCATTGTTATTTCTGTTGTGTAGAGTGCTGCAGTGTGTTTAGTTGTGGGCCTCTGAGAAAGCAGCGAAGATTGAATTGTGTGTCAGGCCTTTGGATTGTCTGATGTCATAACCTCCTTTGTTATTACTCTCCGCAGCTTTCACACCAGTTGACCTGAGTGACATTAAGAGACGGAACACACAGGACTCCAAGAAGTCTTAGTCGGCCATCGTACCTTCAACCTTACAACCTTTACAACCTTACCCCGCCTCCCACCTCCCCGTGTCCTCTTGAACTTAAAAAAGAAACCTTCTACCAGCAAACCACCCAGTCTGGCAGTTCCAGGGAATGATGCCCTTTACTCCTTGGCCTCCCAGACTGCTGGCCTGCTACCCTGCTACCCTATACCCCTGGCAGTGACTTGCATCTTTCCTGCTACTTTGCTCTGGAAGTCACTTTTAGTTGACCCTTATGCATAACCACCACCCTCTGGCCATCTTCAGGTGTATGATCTGGCTGACTCCTGACTGTAACCTCTTCACTGTAAGTGAAAGGGCTAGGAGCCTGGGATTACATATTCAGGGTTTGTTTTCTTCTTCTTCCTGTTCCTGGTTTTATATTCTGGGGAAAAAAGAGGACTAAAGCATGGATCACATTTATTTTTCTTTTCTGAAAGACATCAATTGGACTGAAGCTGGATCCAACAGGAAAGCAGCGCTGACTAGCTGATTATGAAGATCTACGAATGGACTCGCATTTTACCATCTCTCTTTCAGGACACATGAAGGACTACAGTCTTAAATACAAACTTTGTGCTCTGTTCACTTTTCATCTACACGCATTACCATGGAGGGGAATTCTGAAGGGCGGACAATGTTTTTCCCTTCCCTATTGACAAATTTATCTTAACTCAATAAAGGTAGATGTGTAGAGTGGGTGGGTGGCCTAGGTTATAATTTTTTAGATGCAGATGTGACCTTTTAATCTTATTTTAGGCCCATACAATATTAAATCCCAGAATCATAGTATGTTGCCATAGTTCTGCGAAATATTTCATAATGAAACGTTTCCTTGAATATTTTTAATTTAATGGTGTGGCAGACCTGTCAATGCATTGACGCCTATGCAGTTATGCACACTGTCATTGTGATGGTATCACACTGAAAGATGTGTTTCTTAGAGAAAGTTTCAGTTCGGTCTGTTATAAGTTAATGAGCAAGGTTGTGCTTCTGGCTCCTTGGTAAAGTTGACCATTCGACTAAAGCCTCTTTGGCTCCATTACTCTGGTACCCTGGTTTGGTTTATTCAGACCACCTTGGTTAACTTCTCACTTGCATCAGTGCATTTCAAGATGGTCCTTGTAACAAGTACCCCCTTTTTCCAGGAGTAATTAGCATTAGTTTTTACACAACATATCTTCCCCAACCATTGTCAAAGGATTCCACACTAATTGGGGGGTTTCATTGAAATTGGTTATTGCAGGTATACTGACAACACTGACATTGACCCACCTTGTAGTAGTGTGTACTGGGATGGATGAAGCGCACAGCTTGTGATGGCTGTGGTTGCGAATTTACATTTTTACAGTTGGGACCCAATTGGTCATCTCTCTGGGTGTTTGGCATTGCATGAGCCAGCAACACAGTCATTACCCCCAAGTCCTCTCCAGTGGCAGATGTTTTGCATCTCTGCATGGTTGATTAGACAGGACCCTGGGAGTGTTGCGCATTAAATAATCCTCAATTGTCCTTGCTCTCAACATAGGCTTCAGCGCTCTTCCAGGGCATGTCTTTCAGAGCCTCCACACTCGCTTTCACAAGGGGGTTTGCCCACTTTGTCTTCATTTTCCTGTGATCTGCAACTGCAGCTTGGGGGAGGTGGGAGAGAGGGGAAAACCGAACTCCTGACATCCCATTGCAGCAGTGATTACAGCACAAAGTCCCGTGTGCAGATTTGCTCGGTGTTTCCTGATGTTAGTTAAATGGGAAACTTCCTTCCTATGTTTGGTAACGTGACAGGAGGAGTTAATTGTGGAGGGATCGAAATTTACAATCTTCATGAGAAACCAAGGAGTTTGCTTTTCAATGATTTCTGTTACGGATATTAGCAAACAGAATGGGATGTGTACCATTTTTCTCAACGAAGTACTGTGTTCAAACCAGTGTTATCTACTGCTTCTCAAAAAGAGGAATGACAAGTCCCAAAAAGAAAACGGAATTGAAAAAAAACTTGTAACTGGGGAAGGGCTGTGTAAATAAAGTTTCTTAAGACATGTTTGTATGTAATGTCATGAGTCTTTTACTGGATGTGTTTTGATGCGGTTTATTTTGAGTTGTGCAGAATTAATTTTAAAGATCCAAAAAAAAAATTTGTTTGAGTAGAATGCTTTGTTAAACTGTGTGTGCCGAAATATTGGAACCTTGCCCCTATGGTATACCAGAATCAACTGAAAGGTTTTTCTTTCTGTTGTCCGCACAGGCTGGCTCTGCTAAAGACAACAGTCACAAAATCTAGACTGCACGTAGTTGATTGCATGAGAGCCTTTAGGGACAGCCATTTTAATTGCGAGCGAGACTGCAATTCCGCCATTATGGCCCCAACAGTCATTGGATTTCAAGGTATGAACAGGCCTTAAAGAGTGTGACCAGTAGGCACTAGGGGCTCTTCTGAGAAATCAGTTCAGTACTTTGTTTCAGTCAATGGGTAACTGCCTGTCATTGCTCAGTCTGCCAATTCCAGCTGTGTAAGCAGCGTGTTCCTCCGGCACGAGTGCACAACTCAGGAGGTAGATGTGTGTAAAAAGCTGCACCTGGCTACACACCTTCAGAAGACACCCGTGCTTATTTGCATTCTTAAAATAAAGATGTTACAGTAATGAGACTGACCTACGAATGATATTAGGCATTCCAAATCTGGAGAGAAACAAAAACAGCTATTCAAAAGACGTATTAAACCCTTTATTTACAATAAAACATACCTTGATGCACGGTAAAAGAACACAGAACCTGTCGAGAGTTGGTGAACTTGAAACTGGACAAAGCCCGACAAACTTGGCCAAATGCCACCAATCTAAGAATACCTTTATTGAAAATGAGAAATATTCAATTTAAACTCTCTGATTTTTGCTTTCCATGAGTATGATCATGACTTCAATGTTTTATTGCCAGTGCTGTGAAAGTCCCCCAAAATGAGTACAGCTATCATGAGTTCAGTGCCTTGCTGATGTTCATTTGTACTCCATTTTTTGTTTAAATTGGGAATGCAATCAGATTTTTTACACCCATCCCAACACTTTAATGTCTTTCAATAGAGAAAGCACAGACAATCACTACCACTTACTCTCCTGTTCACCAACTGAGCTGCAGTCACTGTGCTGGAGGTGTACACTTCACATGTATCTAGGGAAGTGGGCTTGCTTCGCTGAGGTTGGAGGTTCAATTACCAAGTGGGGCACTGCTGTTGCACCCTTGACTAAGACACTTAACCTGAATTGCTTCAGTAAATATCCACCTGTATAAATGGATTGTAAGCAGCAGGACTTCCTTAGTCACCACTTACAGTCCTACAGAATGCTTCCAATTTCCAATGGCTGTTCCCACACATCCCTTTTCCCGTTTAATGAATGCAAATGAAGCATACCTTTTAGACATTGGCCTTATGTGTGCCTATAAGGTTTTTCCCCCCAGAGTAAGAGTTGCATGACAGTCAGTGTACAATTCATGAAAACACATATACTGCATACATACAATACAAACAGAGATTGAGAAGGCATGTTAAGACTGATTTCGTGGCATTTGGATTCATTCTTAGATTACTGAACTTGGCTTTTATGTGTTGCTGTCCACCCTCACCTTCACTAGACACAAAAACTTGCATAAAAAACAACCATCAAATTAAGTGATCAAGTACAGTACAGAAGACAGGTAAACAACATAAATATGCAATAATGTTTCATGTTCTTTGTGAAACCCCAGCTTTCAAACAGTCTTTGGCTCAAATGATTGTCACTCTTTGAACTTCCATTCCTGGCGACACATTGGGCACTGCTGCTGCACCTGCTGGGAGTTGAGCCACTTGAGTATGCAGTGCATATGGAAACAATGGGAGCACTGGCCCCAAACCAGTGGGCAGTCATCACCTGGCACCTTACCTGAAGGGAGACAGCAGACACTGGATAAACTAAAAATATGTGACAGTAAGAGGTCATCATTTCGGAGGAGATGATATAGTTAAATAATAAAACTAAATCAATAAAAATTAAAACTTCGGGAACAGCAGTTAACAGTCAGCGACTGTTGTGAATGCCTCCATTTTATCTACGTTCCCTTAGTGAACTCTTAACTTGGAGACTTCAGCCATATGATATGAAGCAACTTCAAAATGCATTTAGAATGCATTAATTACGTAAAAATAAATGGGTCAACTCACAGTCAGGGCAGCAGCCGTTGAAAGACATTCTGCAGATACCACAGTTCTCGTCATTGGCGACCCATAGCCAAGATGCCACGCCACTCCACTGTTTGATTTTCACCTTCATCTCCAACCGTCAACACTGTCGAGCATACGTTAACACAATTCACTTTATCCAACTATTTTTTTGTTTGTTTCTTTTAAAACAGTGGCATTAAACAATTTCACCTGCTTTTACGTCATTTCAAATTGTAGTTGCCCGCTACGTCTGCCATCATCAAGTAACTGACGTTGGAATCGCGGTGACTACCGCTACTTAACGATAACTAACGTTAGTTATTTATGCAGACCACAGTGACAACCGTAGTAGGCTATTATAAAATGATATTACTTTGTGTTTACCAGCTAGTCATCTGTGGCCTTCTCACAGAACAATTCTGTGGTTCTTCTACCAGAATTCTTAACTCCCGGATTTCACTTTCTCCTCCTTTTCCTCCTCCACTTCCGTATCTCTTTTTCTTCTTCTTCTTCTTTGTGTTTTTTGGCGGATTCCAATACCAACTTTAGGTGCATACCGCCACCTACCGTACCGGAGTATGTAGAACAGGATTCCAGGAAAAAAATTTTATATATATATATATATATAATTATTTCTTTATTCTATGATATTAAATTAAATTAATAAATAAAATTATAAGTATAAAGTAAAATTCTATATTCTATTAAACAATCCTGAACCTATTAAGAACTCTATTATCCCTCTCTGTACTTCTCACACCTTATCTCCATTTGTTCCTAATATCCCTTCCAAATCCCAACCTCGTCCAACCTCTCTTACCCTTTGTTGCAAACGCTCCCTTTCTTCTTTATATTTTATGCAATGCATTATTATATGTTCAGTGTTTTCAATTATACCACAATGTGCACGACTATGCGAATTTACTTTACCCAATAAAAATAAAGTTTTATTTAAACCAGTATGGTCAAATCTTAGTCTTGATATGACTACCTCCTCTCTTCTGCTTCGCCCTTTAACACTCTCTAACGGACTTTTGTACCCTATAATATGTTCTACCCTTACTGTCCTCGTCCCATTTTTTCTGCCAGCATTCCAATATTTTCTTTTTAATTAATGCTTTACCTTCCCCTATTCCAAATGCTATATTAATTATGTGCGTCATATTTAGCTATCTTTTTGCCATCCTGTCTGCAATTTCATTACCCTCTAATCCCACATGTGCAGGTACCCAACAAAATATTATTTCTATTCCCATTCTCTGCGTTCTAAATAGACATTGAAACATTTCATATACTAGGTCTTCCCTAATTGAGTTCATTGTCTGTAGGCTAAAAAGAACTGCTGCAGAGTCAATACACAGCACCACCCTGTCTGGTCGTATCTCTTTTTCTCGGATATTTAAACCTTTAAAGGTGCATTACTGCCACCTACAGTTTTGGAGTATACATCACAATTGTGTGGTCGACAAAGGTTTAGGAACTGATAATAGTTCTGTGGATAAACCTTTTCGACTATGGGACAAACCGTTGTCTCTTCGGAAAAAAAAGCCCAAATACATAGCTTATAAACGATACATCCTGTTCTGTCAAGAAGGGTCACTACTTCGATTTGAATAACATTGTACTGCCTGTTTGAGTAATTTTTGCACGTTTTCCCTTTATGTTTTGAACACACTGTCCCCTGCTGGTACAGATGAGGCTGAAAATTATCTTAATGGATTTTATTATTTTGGCTAAAGGCTGCTGTAAACAACTGTATGTCAAAATATATATTATAAGCCTGATTTGAACCAAAACCCTTTGTAGCTTCTTCAGATAACTCCAAAAGATTAGTTAAGCATGACCTTCCCTTGTAAAAACCACGTTGACTATCCCATAGATTGCCTACTGTTTTCTTTTTTTTAACTGGTTCTTATCATATATTCCAGTATTTTACATGAGATGCAAGTTAAAGTGACAAACCTGTAGTTTGCTGGACATAATACCTTCTTATACAGTATGTTGGGATTATTTTGCATCCAGTCATCTGGTATTTCTACCGTTTTCAGTGAGAGCATAAACTTATCTGTCAGTGGTTTATAGATGATGTCCCCAAGCCCCTTGAGTTCTCTTGGATATACAGTATTTCATCAGGAGCTGCCTTATTTGTCTTCAGATTTAGTCATTTTACTAGCACTTTCCCATCCCTCATCTAAATATCCACCTAAACATTCTGAATAGAATACTGGATAGGCTTTCAGGAATATTTACAACACTTCTCTGATAAAACTCAACTGAATACCTTTTTAAGGTATTGGAAATATCCACGACCTTATGAAGATAGCACAACACATCACTAAAACAATAAAACAATTAACAATTATAAACATAAATACCAGTTTTATATTTATTGCCTCTGGAAACATAACATCACTATACAAGCTGCTTTGGACTTAACTGACGTTTATAGTTACAATATTGCAGCAAAAATAATTAATAAAATTTCTTCTTTTTTTGCAGCTGTTGGTATTCAACTCTTCTGCTTAACGAAACATATTCTATATCACTCTGCAGGACAGTATTGTCTCCGTCCATGCATCCATCTCTAAAGTTCTCAAGAATACAGTATTCAACAAACTTTTCTCAATCCTCCTGCACAATTCTCTACACCCCATAACGGTGACGCTGTAATGGGATTTCTAACGATTCATCCTAAATGTGGATGACTTTTAGTTGCAAAAACAAAGGAGGACAAAGGAGGAAAAATAAGCCCAAAACATATGTAAAAGAAATGTGGCTTATATCCTATATCCAAGGCACACCTGTAAAAAGGTGTCCTCTACATGCCCTGATGAAGACCAGCTCTGGTCGAAACGTAATTTTTGGATCTGCCACTCGACTCATATATTCACTTTAATTCACTTAATTTGCTTGATTACTTCAATGATTCTATTGAATGTCTTTATTTGATATGTTTGTTTGTGTGTTGTAGGTCTGCTCCACTGCCACGTGTTGTTGTTGCTGGTGGCTAGAACTGAAGTATTTTTGTTGTTGTTGCTAAAACTGAAGCTCCCTCACGGGAAAATAAAAGTTATTATATTCTATAGCGTCATTACCATAGATATAGCACTATGGTTATATCTATGGTCGTTCCCACAAAACAGTTCTGTGGTTGCAAAGTTCCAAAACGAAAAAAAAAGAAAAAAAAAGTTCCAAAACGGAAATTACAAAAGAGTTGTAAAAACGTCACTTCCGCAAGAATTACGCTCTTGCTGCTGCATTGAATGAGGAGGACCTAGTAGCCAGTTCACCAACCAATGCTTTTGAGTTTAGTCGTGTAGGGTTCGGTTATAGTAACGTTAACCTTATAGTTACGTTTTAGAATCAGGTTTTGAATACCGAGTTAGCATGGCCGATAAGATGGATATGTCTTTGGACGACATCATCAAACAAAACAAACAACAAAGAGGGGGTGGAGGGGGCCGTGGTGGTAGGGGAGGCCGTGGTCGTGGAGGCTCGGGTGGACGAGGTGGTAACGTCGGTCGACTTGGAGTCAGCGGTGGAGGAGGCTTTGGGGGCCGTGGCGGCGGATCAGGCCCTATGCGGAATCGACAGAACCTGAGTCGCGGTAGAAGCAGACCCACGCCGTACAGCAGGGTAACTATAGGAGAAAGAAATTGGAACGGAAAGAGGAGTGCCTGAAAATGCCACGTTCAACAAAGTTTCTTCCTTTAGCTAACGTTAAGTAATATAATAGTTCGTGTTAAAGAAATATCTTGCTAGCCGATTCGGCCAAGGGATAGCTAGCTGGCTAACATTAACGTTAGGCTACCCTGGAATGTTCCTGGATTTTAACGTTACATTTTTTGAAAAAGGCCATATTAATAAATTAGGACAGTTTCAAAGTGACCATCATTAAAGGAAATGTAATTAAATGTGTTTTCTAAAACTTTTAACCGTAACCTTGCGCTATTTTTTAAACATCGTTATCCAAGTCAAGTGTGGATGCAAATTGGCTTTCGCAGGCCAGCTAGTTAACTTAGCTACCTAACGTTAGCTCACTTGGTATATGGCATTCATGGAAGCGCCATACAGAAGCATGATTCTTCCAGATATAAGTTTTCACTTAACCACAGTAAAAGCGTCATTTCTGGTTCAAACTCAACGAAGATTATTCGCCCACGTCCGATGATGTCGACGTGAAGCTGAAATACAAGCCACCGAGCTCATCCACCCTGAATGAATGAACAAATCACTCGGAGCATTAGCCGGAAAGCTGGTAGCTAGCGCTAGATAGCAGCATTGGCTATCTAGCGAGATGACTGGCAACTGTCATTGAATTGTGCGCCTTTTTTTTTTTTTAACCAAACAAGTTATTGAAGGCGACGAAGAGGACGAACGTTGAGTCTGATTGCAGAAGAAACATGAACATAACTTCAGATTTCTAATTAGTTTTTAAGCCAAAATGGCGTTTATACAAAATGGACGCTCGAACTGCCAGCCACCATTTCTCCAGTAATGAGATGCTACGGGGCAAACGTTACAGAGCTCACCATTTTAAAGGCACAGTTTACACAAACAAAGGGACTTGTCTTTTCCAGAGCAAAAAATGTAATGGAGTTGACATTTTTGGGATGCAAATCCAGCCGGAGGACGAGTCCGTTTACAGCGAGCCCGTCAAAACGACAAGGATTTTTTAAAACCCTCCAGAGAGTGTTCTTTTCTTCAGTTGAATGGGCCGGCGATGCGTATGACGGAAAGCGCGGACTTGATGCATTCTTCTGATGGCGACTGGCCTTGCAACAACGATCAGTTCTCTAGACAACTTTGGGTGCTAAAAAGCGGGAGGGTGGATTTGACCGAGGGCCCATGGATGGGTATGACCGGCTACAGAGACCCCTAGGGTCCACTTCATAGAGGTTTCCCGCTGTACCCCAAATTTACATGTACTGTGTAATGGATTACGGTACCTGTATGGGAACCGTTCTTCCAAATGTGTTAATTTAGTTTGAGCGGATGAGATTTGTGAATAAGTAGGTTATGAGCAATTTCAGCTTGTTTCAATGTTTTTAGTTTGGCATGCAATTCTTTAAATGCCAGTCAATAATACATATTAAGTGATGTACATGTTTTTTGTATAGTTATGTTGTACGAGTACTGTGCCTTGGACGATTTTATCTCTAGTATTTGTTTGTATTCACCACCTGAAATTCTCAATAGGATAGGCAGACAGGGCAGTGAGCAAAATTTATGTTAATTTGGCATCCTTGCAGATTGTTGGGGTAAATCAGTTTATTCTGAGCAGCTAATTGGGTGGGTTCACTGTGAATGGCAGCAGCAGGGAGCCAGAAGTCAGCAGGTGCGTTTTGTTTGTTCTCTGGCAGCCCAAGCAGCTCCCCGACAAATGGCAGCATGACCTATTCGACAGTGGCTTTGGGGGCGGCGGCGGCGGCGGCGGTGGGGCAGCAGGCGTGGAGACTGGTGGCAAGCTCCTCGTTTCAAATCTAGACTTTGGAGTCTCTGATGCAGACATCCAGGTAAATCTTGAGTAACCTTCTGCATGCTTTTCTCAAAAGTGCTCCTTGTATTTTCCCCTAGTGTCCTGAGCTGAAGTTATCATTAGTTATCATTGTCTCATCAAGACCAGATTGACAACTTAGTTACTTCTTATAAACTTGTGGTTATAGTGATAGTATTTCCCTAGTCCCTAAAGTTCTGTCTTTGTGACTCCTGGGTTGTCTTTGAGGATATTTGTTTTTTTGTGTTCTTTTCCAAGTCTCTTGGCCAGGATTGGGCCCAGTTTGGCAAAATATCAGTCATGAAGGAAGCTAATTTACCTTTATTTGAAAGCTATATTGTTTAACTGAAGTTCCCTAACGGGAAAATAAAAGTTATTGTATTAACCCTTTGAAGAGTAGGGTTATTGGAATGTTTATTCATTTATATAT
Source organism: Synaphobranchus kaupii (assembly GCA_029718625.1). Lineage (NCBI taxonomy): Eukaryota > Metazoa > Chordata > Actinopteri > Anguilliformes > Synaphobranchidae > Synaphobranchus > Synaphobranchus kaupii. Next base: position 853,234 of record CM056396.1, on the reverse strand, counting down.
ATATTTTTTTTTTTAAGTCCGTGTTCTAGAACTCCATTGCTTTCAATTACCAGTAGTGATTGTTACATCAACCTTATAATGTTCAGAACATTCTAATCACATATTTGTGATCTTACACCTTAAAGGGTTAAATAGGGTCATCCTGATCTCTGGCTTGTTTCAGGAGCTGTTTGCAGAGTTTGGCACGCTGAAGAAAGCAGCGGTACACTATGACCGATCGGGTCGCAGCCTGGGAACCGCAGATGTTCACTTTGAGAGGAAAGCAGATGCGCTGAAAGCCATGAAGCAGTACAATGGAGTTCCTCTTGACGGTAAGGCATGACTTCAGAGAGGAATTTAACAAAAATTTGACTTTTCTGTCAAATGATTTCTGTTATGCCATAGCTCAGCACTTTAAACTGGTCAAAATATGTATTTTCTAAACTTTTTAGGCCGCTCAATGAACATTCAGCTCGTCACGTCACAGATTGATACGCAAAGGCGGTCCACCATGCCAGGGTAAGAAACTGTTGTACATTGTGTTACACGTCCTTTGCAAGTGTTTATTTTTATTTATCCTTCGTTTTACCAGGAAACTATTGAAATTAACATGTGTTTTTCATGTCTTTCATTTAAAGGAGAAGTTTGGTATTTAGCATGTTAAGCCCTGTTATAAGGTTATTTACGATCATATACAATGGTCCATATCAACATTTTGACTAACTGTGCAGTCTTGAGATATATTGCTCATTGCTCATGTCACAGCTAACTTGTACAATGGATCTGGATGGGCATATAGAAAATCCTTCAAAAAAACACCACAAACTCGTTTTCAAAGACGGGAAGCTCACCGAGTGGTCACTGGTGTCCGTTGATGTTCTGACACAAAAATCGTCGCAAAGTATGCTTCTTATCAGGTTTCTGTTATTTTATTAAATCCATTGATTTGTATAGACACCAACGGAGGTTTAGGTAGATGCATCCACAGCCAGAAATACTTCTGAATTGTTTTGGAAGGTTTGAAGTTTTTTGTTGCTCACTAGCGGTCTTGTGCGCTCGCAGTGAAGGAATCAGTTGCATAAACGTACACTAATTTAACAAATTTGGATCCTTTTGAAGAGTTCGTACTAGCTGCAAAGCAAACCCCGACCTGGTGACCCGGAAGCGGCTGCTCTTCTACGGTAGCCTTCAAACTTAGCCGAGAGCTCCCAAAATTTCAAGCGGAAGTTTACAAACGTATGGCTGTACGGCGACTGAAAATAGTTATATAAATCTTTAAACGGTTATTTAAAACAGGTTTTAAACCTAAATTACTAGAAGACAACAGTGACCGCTCGGTGGGTTTCCCGTCTTTGAAAACGAGAGTTTATGGTGTTTTTTGAAGGATTTTCAATATCCCCATCCAGATCCATTGTGTAAGTTAGCTGTGACGAGCAATGAGCAATATATCTCAAGACTGCGCAGTTTGTCAAAATGTTGATATGGACCGTTGTATAAGATCGTAAATAACCTTATAACAGGGCTTAACATGTTAAATACCGAACTTCTCCTTTAATGCCTTTACATGTATGAACCAAGCCTTTTCCTAAAATATACTTTAAGGCTTAATCGAGGAGGTGGGGGAATGAACAGAAGCAGAATTGGTGGTTTTGGAGGGATGACGAGGCGCGGTGGTCGTGGTGCCGGCAGAGGCAGGGGTAGAGGTGGAAGGAGTACCAACAAACAGCAACTGTCTGCCGAAGAACTGGACGCACAGTTAGATGCTTACAATGCCAAAGTGAGTCACCAAATCAATTTTCTGCTTTCAACTGGCTTCATTTCCAGTGTTTAAGAAACCTTACAGCACACAGGATGCTTTGAACCTGCTAACCTTTTATTTTTATTTTTTTTAGATGGACACCAGCTAAAACCTTTGAAGTCTGCTGATCTCCACCCCCCATCACCCCCCCCTTCCTCCTCACCCCATGTTGGTTGTGGGCAGATACAGAATTGCTTTGGCAATGAACATGGGATACTTTACATTTACCTGTCTTTAAATTTGTTTTTAAGTTTATGTAAGGGTCTTATTTTTTCTCCTTTTTAAAAGCTCTGAACGATTTTTGTACTTTGTTTTTGAGACTAGGATTTTTAAGGGGAGGGCCATGTAGTTGCTTTGATACCTTTTTCTCTCTCCCTTCTACCAACCATTGTAATAAACCTGCAAGATGTATAAATATACGGCTTTCTCATTTGTGTTGCCTTAAGGGGAAAAGGGGGGTACTGTGGTTTGAACATCAATGACTGGTGCCAGTGTGAGAACGTTTAGAAATGGCGAAGTTAATGTAGGCCCTAGTAAAGTTTAGTAAATGAGCGTTCAGTGATTCATGGCCACATTTGCAATGCCAATTTTTTAGTTTCACAGAGCCCAATGCATAGCCAACCATGAATTTTAGCAGGTGCTTGGCAAAAATAATCCAGAATCAGTATAGAATACCAGCACACTGTTTATGTTTCTAAGTGTTTTATTAAATTTGACCTGTGAGCAGGCTCCCAGGTGAAAAAAGGTGAGTTAGCAAGCTCCTTTACCATTCAAATTGAGTAATTTAGCAGAAGCTTTTAGCCAAAGCAACTTGCTAAAGTGCATTTCACATGGCAAGCAAACTACAAGAGCTAGAGACCGTTACAATCACAAGTGCCACTATTAAGGTGTATGCCTTTAAGACTTACGAGATGGAGAGAAAAGGGTTTACTATATTTATAAAAACTGAGGGTTAGTGCTAAAACAGCCAGGGAATCTTCTTTATTGGGGAAGGTTGTTCAAGCATCAGAGGTCATTTGGAGCGACATCCAAAAGCTTGCGGAGATGGAACGAAGCCAACTGGTAATTCAATTCAATTTTATTTGTATAGCGCTTTTTACAGAGAACTGTCACAAAGACGCTGCACAGGGAAACAGAAGGAAAATTAAGAGGATTGGAATGTATTGTGTAATCAGTCAAGACAAGAAAGGAGCAGTTCCATTCATAGCTTGGTATGCCAGAGAGAAATAATTAAATGCAGGCAGCCACTGGAAGCCAGTGAAGGGTGTTCAAAAGTGGCATAGCATGTGTAAATCTAGATTGAATCAAGACCAGGCAGGCAGCTGCATTCTGGACCAGTTGCAGATGCAGTGGCCTGATGGCACAAGCCAGTAGACTGACCAGAAAGGTGTTAGTCCAGATGAGATATTACAAGGACTTGTAGAAGTAGCTGTGTAGCCTCTTTGGTAAGGAAGGATCTTAAATGAACACTGCGAACACACATGAGGATGGGTGGCAGCCTTAATTAGCAAGAGGGAAACCGGTTGAAAAACACCGTGACCGAATATCTGAATATGAGACAAGTAAATATTTATCTAGTTAACTATTAGGAATTAGTCACTATTTGTTCAGGTTGCATGAAAGTAACTATACAGCACATGGCCACACTTATTTTCTGTAGGGATGTAAAAAAAAAAAAGCCATCACAGGCTGTTGAACTTCAACCGCCTTTAGCATGGACTACAACCAAAAATGGTCACTACATCCAATGCTTGCGTTGCTTTTGAATGGTCCATATTTTGTCTACGTGTACTGCTTATAACTTTGGAACTAATTGTAAATAAAAAAAATGGAAAGGTTAATGCTTTAAAGAAAAACACTCTGGACATGGAACAAACATTTATTTGGCAAACAAACCCATTATGTTTTCTATTTTAAAAAAAAAAATTACGTTAGACAGAGGTTAGGATGACAAACGTTACGGAGTTTTATATGACACTTGACAGGTTGGGATGATGCGGTGTGATGAGACAAATAGAGAATGTACCCGTCACCAGTTTTTTTTTCTACATGAGTATTGTGAATGATATCCTCTCCTCCCCTTTCAAGTTGTATTACTGGATGCATAAAAGTACATTTATTATTTTCTTATTAAATTTAGGAATGAATGCAGTTTCAGTTGTAATGGGTGGGTCCTAATCTTCATTCCCTCTAAAACTTGATTCATATTTTTACTTGCATTTGTATTTTTAAACTGATCTGATCAAATTTTTTAAAAGAATATCCTATTCAACCCACATGACCCCAGCAGAACACATTTCCTCCAGTTTATGTTCCCTATCGTGGAATATAACTTCAGCATACAGTCTTCATCGGTGGCATGTCTGATATATTTATACCATATATTTTATACCACCACTTGATTAATGTATGACTTGGCTAAACAGCGATGGTATATTACTGTACACACATTGCTAAAAGTATGTAATTAAAGTGACCTCTATCACATTTCAAAATTAGTTTTTTTTCAAAAAAGCCTTGAATTTCACTGTCATGGCAGGTGGACAGCCGTATAGGAGGTATAACTCACCCATCCAAAAAATCCATCAACACAGGATTTATATTTAAACACTGTATCAAATACAGTGTCCCCTCTTTGTCTTACCTTTGCCTTGCCTGGTTTGTTACACTGGTCAATGCCATCAATTTAGGTAGGCCGAGGCAACCTTACTTGTAGGAGAGTATGAGTAAGCTGCACTTGGAATACAGTTTTAAAGTCCACATAGATTAAAACATAGTTTTAAAATATTGTAGTGGTGCACTGGTCCACTGTGCAGCACACTTACACAAAAAATGACCTGCATGGAAGAGGAAACCTTTCCTATGATCTCATCACAAAAGTTTAAATCTGAAGTATGCAACACAACTCTTAGATAACTTTTTGCAAGTCCTGTGGACTGATGAAACAAAACAAAAAAAATTAACTCTTTGGCCACAACCAACAGGGAAGTATTTGAAGAAAAGAAAACATTGCCAATAGTTAAGCATGTGGGTGGACCTGTTATGCTTTAGAGTTGTGTGGCAGCCAGTGGCACAAAAAATATTGTGCGGGTGGAAGGAGGAATGAATTAAACTTGCCCCCATGGATCCTAGCCTGCCAAGAGATTGAATAAAATATGTACTTAATTGGTATATTGCTTAGGCCTACAATACATGGAAATTATAGGGACTGTTAGTGTTAACCATTATCTGTGAAATGCTGCCACCTACCGTCAATTCCTTTTAAATCAAGTACTGGCTTTTTTTTCGTTTTTGAGTCTGCCAGATTATGAATAGCGGTTCGGGTCCTAACCTTAGCTTTCGAGTCAGTTCAAAACGAAATCGATTGCAATTGCCACAATGTTAATTTTACTATAAAACTGTCACCAAGCCTAATTATCGGATATTTGATCAAAATCTGTAAAATGAATGGACGCAAGTTAAGGTTGTGCTAGAATGCGAAGTTATACCAATAATTTGTTGCAATTTCTAGCGCGCTAGCATAAGCAGGATGTCGAATGTGGCTGACAGACTTGCTTTTTCGTTGTGTGTGAAACGTTCCCATGTGTTACACGCCAGCCCTCACGCTCGCTGCGGTAGCCCTAAGCGCTAGCCTAGCCCCGGAAGTGTGTCGTACGGGCGGCTCCGCTCCCTCCCTAATCGCCATACTTTGCCCGGTGGAGTGGAGCAGCAGAAGCACACACGGAGCATCCGGGAAACCAACGGTAAAACGGCAAAGACCAGCTCAGGTAGTAAAATGTCCTCAGAAACAACTCTGGCCATATATTCTATGTCTTTGTGAATTATCTTGCAAGCCACATTGCCATATCGTTGACCTCCTTTTTTTTGTATTTAGCTAGCTAAGTGGCTAGATGACTGTTTCGACAGTCTGACTTCATCCCAGTTTGACTGCTAGCAAGCTGTGCCAGAGCTCCCCTGGTATTCCAACTCAAACTGTATCCATCTTGGTGTTTTTGTACAACAAACTTACATATAATGTCGGTGTAGTTCTATGGTGTTACAGTTAGCGCTGGCTAGTCTGTTGCCTCCTGTCTAGGGGCAGTTGGCTGGCTAGGTAGTTCGCTAACTAGCTAGCCATGTTAGTTCCTATGCACTTTTCATTGAGCCATCGTTAATTCTTTGGTAGATTGTAACGTTATTGTAGGCAAGTTTATAGTGACCGCCTAACTGACTAGCTACTTAGCTAGCCACCTTTCCCAGTTAGCTTGCTAGCTAACGTTACGACTTCGGCACGCTAACGGTAAATAGCTGCCGTTTTCTGGCTAATTGCATAACGTTATGCATGGAAGTTGACTCCGAGTTGAAACCAAAACGACAGCACCTTTGAATGCATGATTTGGGGAATGGTTTTTATTGAGCCTTAAGTTGCACTTTTGGCCGATATTATACTGGGCCGTTCTGTCTAGCAAAGCAGTAACGTAAGATAGATAATAATAATAATGAAGTTCAATTTGCTGCTGCCTGGAAATGCCGCAATGGAAAAATGCCCCCGTTTAAATCTCTGCATGTATGTGTAACTGTAGCTAGTTTGTAATCCAAACATTATCATAACAATGTTAAAATATATCCACCGACCACCAGATTGATGAAACGATATAACGTTCGTGTGGTTTTGTAGGATGAATCTCTTGGTAATGTTAGCTAACCTAGTTCTCTTGGATAAGAATATATTACAAACCAGCAAGAATACCGTTCGTAATAAGTGGCATTTGATGTTGAATTAGTCAAAAATTGGAAGTACCTCGTGGCCAACCCGGGGATTTTCTGACTATTGAAAATTTAAAACTAGAAAAATAAAACGTTTTTTTATTCGGTCGAGATGGAGGACTTTTGTACAAAAAAAAACTTGTGGCTGCAATGCAGGGTTTTTGCTGAAATTGCACTGCCCGAAAAAGTGGAGCTATCGCATCTCAAGCGGAAATGTTAGTTCCTATGGAGCTGTCACATCTCAAACGGAGATGTGATAGCTCGTTGTTAATTCATATAAAATGGCACCAGGAGCAGGACATGTGGGATTGAAAGCCGGCGGTTGATTCAATAATATAACCAAGATATCAGAAACTATAAATCTAACGCCCACCATGAAGGCAGCGGATGTTGCGTGATATGGCGATTGCTGCTGACCCGAAGCTGAAACCCCTGCTTATTTCCTGTGTCTGGATGAGCTTCCAGGCCCTTCTAAGGGCGGTGTCAGAAGGCCTGGTGTGCCTTATAACTTAAGACTTTAGTTCTGAATCAACACCACAGATGCTGTTGCTTTTGGAGAGACCACACACCTTATGAATTTAAGGGTTTCATAACACCAGTGGTAACCCTCTGCCTCCAGCGACACAGAGCCAATGTCCCCACATCATTCTTTTGCAAAATGGTCTCTTAGGTAGGTGACGTGTATGAACGTTGTTGTCCCCTTTAGAATGATTAAATAACAGAAAAGCCTATAAAACAGTATTTGTGGTGTAGTTTGATGGGCAATTCCAAAGGTGACTTGGATGGAGGACGGTGGGTTTGGATCGCACTCTAATCTGCAATTGTCCCCTTCTCATTGAGCATGCATTCCTGTTGAATACTTTAACTTATGCTATGACCAATCTCTAAATCTGGTGTTGTATTGTTACTATTGGAAATCATTGTGCATTTCCCCACCTCTGATTAATCATCTTTCTCTTTGACCTTCCTCAATATGGATTGCTTTGCTGACATTCTTGGCTACCCATATAGATACAGATAGACCTATTGGATCTGGAGCAACAATCAGCAGATCTTTTCTAATTGGATAAAAGTCAATTTGGTCTCCAGTCACTATCTAGATCAGTGCACTGCATTGCAGCGACCCGCATTAGTCCCTACAGCAGTCTGCGTGGTGGTTCTCTGCAAATCGGCGTGTCGCTACATGCGCTACAGTGCTGCCGTGTTTGAGCATGTTTCGCCTGGCTAGGCTTCACCATTAGCATACATTTCTTTACGCTGTTGGGCACACATACATATACACAGTTACTTGGCAGTGAGGCATAGATTTACTGTATCAAGCTGTGCAGCGTGATACATTCCTTGTATTTTTTATGAGCTTCCCTTTGTGGAAAAGACCATCCCTGAAAAAGAAGCGGGTGTCTTCAGGAGTCAAAGTTGACACAGCAGATTTACTCTGATGTTCTTGACCTAGAAAGGATTACCTATAGTGCAGCAGGAGTCAGGCTTCCATTCGACCTAGATAAAATAATAAAAAAATAGAGAAAACAGTCAGCATATTAGAATACATCACCTGGAGGAGTATGGTAATTATTATTTGAGTAATTGCACTAAAAGTGTTGCTGCTGTCATTTTGTTTAGTGGAACAGCTGACAGAACATTAATTATTGCTTGAATCTGGGTCCTTTCCTTGCAGTTGGCTGTTGGTAGATTGTGTATTTTTATTTAGGAAAGATTTAAAGGAGGAGAAGGCCCATAGTGACAGCTTGTATTTCAGGCATTGGAGCAGTGTGGAACGTGGCACGTTGCTTGACCTTGAAGCCCCTTACGGTTCTATGGATGTGCCAGCTGTATTGTTGATCTGATTCAGGGCAGTTGTTTAGTATGTTATGGACCTTATCCAGGGTGAAAATGAGCTACAGGTTGCACACGGAGGGGTTGCTTGTACCCTGGGAAAAGTCAGACATCTAGGTAACTCAGCTCCCCAGCTCCTTATCAGCAGCAGCGAAACGGTTAAGACATGCACTGCCCCATTGAAGTAACCTTTATTATGTGCTGTTCAGATGGTGAAAAGCTGTTTGGTTAATTATACAGACATCACAGCACCATCATTGCGTTCGTTTTGATGGGTATATCACAGCCACATCCAACACTCTGGCTATGTGTAGAAATTAAAGTATTTATTTTACCAAATATGTTTTCTGCAATTCTGAAAGCATGATCACTTTCTAGCCATGTAGTTAACAAAAGCTAGTCAAGCAGAAAGTTTGCCCACCATGCCGACTGCACTGTTTGAACTGTGTACAAAAGTGTATTTAAGTTTGTATAGATGCTATAATAGTCTTTTTCCCAGATTTCAAAGCAAGTTACCCGAGAAATGAACTATCTAGCTGCCTTATTGTATGAAATTAAATTACCTTTCAATTTCTGAAGTTAATGAGATTTTGTGATTGGCTGTTGCCACCTAACGATATATCAAATGCGTCTTCATACCATATCCTAGCAGCGAGAGGTAGATAACATTGGCTTCTGTTCTTAGAAGTCTGTAGACTGCCAATTGGAAAGTATGCGAATGTTAATATGTTACCAAGCTGATGTCTGCTATTCATAAGATATTCCAACTTGACATCTTTTTGTAATTAATCGATCAGCTTAAAAGGGCTTGAAAGTTTCACAGTTGATTCAGCAGAAGTCGTACGTCAATGAAAGGATTATGCCATTAAAACTGACGGTTCATTTCTTCATCCTGTAGTATGGAAAATTGACTTGACATCCTGCTGGCTGCTTTCAAGTGGCACTCTCAAAGTACACTTCCATACGGTGTTGTATGTTTCATAGACATATCCTCTGTACAAGCACAATTTCTTTCAGTAAAAAAAAAAAATTGAGATTCTAAGCTCAGTACAGGTCGCTAGATGACTATTTTATTAAAAAATATTTTTTGTGCCAGTGCTAAAAGAAACCAAAAAACCTGTATTGGTTTCTTTTAGAGTGATCTGTTAATAACGGGCTTTGCAATGCAACATGCTACAGTTAGTTGCTATTGAGGAAATGAAGGAATGCACAGATCAGGATGTCGGACTCGGAGGCACTGGCAAATTGAGTACAGATAGCAGGACTGAGAATGTGTAATTAAGTAAGTATAGGCCATAGTATGTTTATGGTAGTTTTGCTGCCAAATAATTTGAATTTTACAATTAGCTTAGTTTAAATTCTAAAGGTAATTTCCCTGAACACAGGGGCATGAAGTGCAAGTGGCCAAAGTCTGAAAGTGTCTTAAATGCTCTCAACATGTAGAGTGAGTACAATTGCTTTAGTGATGTTGCATCCGTACTTACTTATCTGAGTCTGATGTTGGCCAGGTCTGTTACTATTGCTTGCATCAATCAGATGAAATGCATTTATGTTTCTCCTGCATTGTGAGTTGGATACGCGTGTCTGCTAAATTAATGTAATGCATGCTTCCTGCTAGAAGTACAGGTCAATATTTGACCTATATGCCAGATCCAGACATTCAGGTGTTGTGGTGTCTCCAAAGGCTCCAAAGGTGTTCCTCCCTCAGACTGATGAACAACAGTACAAATATGGCCAGAGGTTAAATTTGTTCATAGGCAAACATGACGTTGTAGGATTAGCAATATCTCGGCAATAGATGAAACTGCCTTGGTTGAAATTTAGATTGTCTTGAGTGTCAGCCTCTGGCCAGTTTAAGTTTTCCCAAAACGGAATATTGAATTATTTTTAAAAAGTTATCTTTTTTTTTTTTTTTTGTTGAGTAATGCATTTGATATCCACCACTTTATGATTGGCTGCTTATAGGTACGACTGAAGAAAGTGTATAATAGTATTCTAATGATACTCAAGAAAATTCTCATTATTGGAGGGGGGGGGGGAGTGTTATCTGTATGTTAAAAGTTAAGTGGTTATGTGATTAAAGCACAGTTATCAACGCTTTGATCATGTGTCTATCAGGTTATCTAAGCTGACAGTCTGTCAAATAAACTGTCTATGCCTGGCCAGAGAAAGTCCACTTCATCCTCTCCGGTTTTGTGGTGGCTGTTGTTCCAAGGGTGGCAGCCCAATCGCTGTCCACCCTGGGCTTCTCAGGCCCAGTCCTACAGGGATAAAGCAACGGAACGTGCTAGAAGGAAGTGAAGATAAATGTCAGGAATTTCAGGAGATCGGCAGAGCTTCTGCATAATGGCTGTTCCTGTCCTCTGCAGAAGCCCTGATGCAGAAGATGCACACAGTCACTGCTCATGCTCAATAATTGCAGTATTAAGCACGGCAGCCGCAGATCTGTCCTCTTCCATTCCAAGTCTTTGTAGGTCTTTATGAGGAACGCCTGTTCTGTCCCAAACTCACGAGAGACAAGTGAAGAACTTGAACATTCGCCATTAATTGCGAGAAGCACATAAAGCCAACAGGTCCATCGAAAATGTGACGCAGAAAGTGAACGAGTCCTCACTGGCCAGTTGCAGTATACATGCATGCCTCTCCAGATCTCCAGGAAATAATGAGACTTCTCCACTTGTGTTCCACTTCTTACTCCCTGGGGTCTGTGTGGTGCATGACTGAGAATGAGACTCTCACCGCACACATCGCTACCTTTCTATTGGCCTTTACGTTACATCTGATCCATACCATGGCCATTGGGTGAGAAGCAGCAGCCCTGCTGTGGGGTAGCTCCACTGTCTAATTGAAACAAGGCAGTAAAGTGAAGAATTTCCCTATACATTAGGCTGACTCAAGCAAGTTCCCATTTTCGTTTTGGAGTAGGGTTTCAGCCATGAATACTGCATTTAGTATTGACAATACATAAAATGTACGCGGGGATACCTTGCCTTAGGCTTTTAAAAAGAAATTTGCTCTATTTGCTATTACAGATGCACTGTTTCCAAGGGAAGCAATCAAACAGAATTTGGACACAGAGCCAATGTCCCAAACAGAGCTGAACAGGCTTGGTAACCTTTCAGCTTTGATCTCAGCACTTCTATTCACTTTGGGCTTTTTGGGGTTTATCCCGCTAAATTTCTCACAGGGTGTTTCCAGTGCCTTTTATTCATTTAATTCCTTCCTGGCCAGACGGGACCCCTTCCTCCCAGCCCCCTATTGCTCTTGGAAACACTGCTCCCAGTTCCCTGCATTGGGCCCTGCTGTGCTCTTCATGGGTTTCTCTTTTTTTTGTGTTGTCATAAACATGTTCCTCCTATGTTGTATGTAAAATGTAGTTTAAGAGCTGGGTTCAATACCATGTCATTATCACCATGCTGTTTGTTGAAGATGACCATTGAAAGGAAAGACCATCGGTGTTGGATGGTTTCATGGTTTGGCTCATCCAAAAGACTCTGGATATAGACTAGGATGTAATTGAAAGTTATAGAGTTGGATGATAAAATCATTACTGGTTAATATTCATTTTGGTATCATTTGGTCACATGTGCAACAAAGAGTCATTAGTAAGTATAAACACACACTCCGATGGCTACCTTGCATTCCTTTTTAAAATGGAGGACTTAACAGCATCGCTTGGGTGTACAAGACTTGCATTTTTGTGCAAAGATGATGGTCAAGTACAGTCATATGACCTGAGAAGTCAGTTTGTGGAGGACACATTTCATGAGGCACATAGTTTTTGCAGCCTGTTAAATTTCATGTTCTCCTATTATTTTACTGCAGGCTAAAGATTTTAATGAGGCTAAAGATTTTGACACACACACCCGGTGAAGAGGAGGAGCTATTGTGCTCAGTGACAGCAGAAAGAAATCCTCAGACTTGTTCCCGAGCCAGTACTGTAATTACATGAGACTATTTCTCACTTGCTCTCTTTCCTCTGTCTTCTAACCTCCCTGTAATTAACAGTTAATTGCCGCTCAGACACGCCAGTGTTCCCTTTTTGTTAAAGCATTCACAGTGGAACTCTCGCTCCCTATCTGCAGAATGCTTTTGAGCTGTGTCAGGAGGGGGGATGGAGCCAAAGACGTCAGGAGCATGTTGATGTGGAGAAGGATAGAGGGGAGTGAAGGGAGGGATTTGGGCCCAAAAACCTTTCTGCCTTTCTTTGACAGAATTTTATCTTAGGTAACTGAGAATGGATCGAAGGCAGAGATAAATGTGCATGTAGCAATGGAGACAAGACTACATGTGAGTTTCTTTTTTTGACAAAGCAGTTCAGAATCAGATTTCTTCTGCTGACAGGAGTAAACATAGTATAGAGAAAGAGAAGTGGTGGGGAGAAGAGCTTCGTTCATTTCCCAGTTGACTTTGAGCTCTCTAATCTCTGCTAAAACCCCAAGCCTGCTTGACAACAACACCTTCATTGAGTTCATCTTTAAATCTAGCAGTCGTGCTGGACAGGCTTCCCTTCGCCCTGTATTTTGGTGAAATGAATCGTCTGTTTGTAGGTTTCTCTACTTCCTCATGGAGTGGTCAGTAAAATTTGTTTTTGTGTTCTGTTTGTCACTGTGCAGAACGCAGTTGGGGAAACTCTTGTGCTCATTCCCAATACATTTAGACTTGCTGAGGAACCTTTTTCCCCCGTACATTTTCCCCCATCTCTGTCTTTGTTTCTTGGGGATGACTAAGCACTTTTATTGGTCATGGCTTGTCTATGAAACCTGAAAATAAAACCGCTTTTCACTTGAACTCTGTTTGAAAAATCCCATCAATACGTGACAACCGACACAACTATGCAAATGTTTTGAGCATCCATTCTGCAGAGAATATCTGTGTTTATGTGTTTTGCGTAACTGCTGGTTTTCGGTTTACAGTATGTTTATCTTGACAAGCTGACAATCATGGCAGAAAAACTACTGGCAGGGTAGCCTGGCACTAAGATTTGTATTGGTCTTCAAATTAAACAATCTAATTTGATCAGAACGCTCTAGATTTTTGTATGCAAAGAACAATATTTTTCCTAACCTAAGAATATGCCTTTTTCTTCCAAGTGGGCATGTGTTTGCACGGTTCTCTGGTAATTATCTTTAAAATATACAGTGACTCAGAAGAGGCTAAGAATGTCGGGTACCTGGCAGTAAATGCTCAAGCTTTGCCAGTATATCCATCTTTTGAGCGGATGTTGATTCAGTTTGAGAAATCGCACTGTAAGTAGTGACATCTCCTAAGGGAAAGGTTGTTGTGTGAAAATTGCTCTAATCAAAAGGAGGGAGTCCAGTTGTTGAGTGATTTTATGTAGAATGGCCCTTGATTCCTGGGAGGCTTTCGGTCCACTGATATGTGTTCAGACAGGCTTCCTCTGAAATCTGTCTTCCGTGGCCTCTGGATTTGTGGAATTCCAGCGATCTCCACTTTCTCGGTGCCCTGTTCAAACAGGTCTGAGACGCCTTCACGCATATTTTACACCCTCGCTGTAGGGAAGTTTGCACCCTTCTTCCCCAACCCTCTTTCTTTTTTCCAAATTTTTCTTTCTCTTAACATTATTAAGTCAAACCTAGGATGTCCTACCAGTGGCTTGCAGCAGCATATAAACTAAACAAAGTGGCAAAAACGTGATCAAATGTGACAACAAATGACGGGAAAGCGAAAACGGCAGCAACAATGAGCGAATACTAGTCATGGCTATGCAAGGGGGAAAAACCCATCATTAAAGACACTTTATGAGTTATAATTAAGATCAGACGACACAAAGGACACAAACAGGCCTTGGCCAAAAATAGCACTTTTGTAGTTTTATTTATTCACGCAGACTGACGCGTTCAAATGAATATCCTCAACAACTTGATTAAAGCAAATATTTGTTGAAATATATAATTTTTTAATCTCATCAAAACAACTATTACTTGAAAGTATTTAACGCAGATCTCACAAAACTTCAGTGGTTCCCAAACTGTATGTTAATGAACTAATGAGTTCTAACAAATAGCCTACGCTGAGGCTGAGGATTTTGAATGAGGAGCAGTATGAATGACAAGGGTGAGTTTACACCTTTGAATTCTGGGTATTTGTTAAGCAGCTCGATGCCTAATTCCAGTTCATGGTCCCAATATATTACAGCTAATTTATAATTATTTTAATAATTTGCATTCAAATATCGAATTCTGGAATGACATTTAAATAGGTCTGGAAAGCTTAGGAAAATGTAGGCAAGTGTTTTTTGGAAATTATAAATAAATAGTACTTAATAGTTGCTTTATGATATATTATTTTGAAATGGTACCCTTGGCCTGGACACTAATATGTTCTGACAGTGAATTCCACAGTATAAGAGCTTGAGTGAAAAATGTCACATCACCTCTCGTCTTGAACTCGTGTTTACACAGACAGCGAAGGCTCTGTTGTTGAGGGCCACAAGTTTAACTCATAATGTATGATTGGGTAAAACACTCGCAAACACAAACAGGCTCCAGGTCATGCTCTCCTGAGTCTATAATAAGACTTCCAATCAAACCTTCATGCAACTATTAGTGAACGAATAAAGGGCAGGATGAATGAGATATGCACACGAGATGACATTTCTCAATAATCAACAAACTATCACATGAACATCGTAAAATACTTTTGACGTCTAGTGGGAGCTCGAAAAAAAAGATCACTATATTAAGTTTCTTTACATTAACAACTTCACGCAACAATCGTAATCATGCAAATAATTCCAGATTTTTATGACATTATAAAGGTGAGTTGCTATGATCAGAACCACTGTAATAACTGCTTTCTGATGGTCAGTTTTATTGACCATAAACCACTTTCTGTCCCTTGTTCTACACTCCTGCTTAATTTGATGTGCAGTATTCTTCGTTTCTTTTCCTTTTTTCCTAGAGAAACGGTTTACAATTTAACACGAATTACACAATTAAGGGTTTAATAAGGAAGGGAAATTAATTTCATAACATTTTCATGTTACGATTGTAGCAAAACAAAGCAGGTAGGGAAGCTGAAATTGTTAGAGAAGCACTACAGTGCAGCGTTGCACTGATGCGTTAAGGTTATTCCTGTAGAATAAATCGGCGTGTGTCACCCTGTGTTGTACAGTTAACCCCACGCCCTTCACTGGCAGGTAACTGTTCATACTGCTACTGTTTTAACTACAGGGCTTGTATTTGAAAGTGAACAAGAGGGCCGATTAGGATGTGAGTAATTTCCTCATCCAATCTTGTAATCAACTCCTACAAGACTGACTTGTCAGCAAACACCAAGGCAGAGCTGGAACTTCTATTTAATGAGAGCAAGGCTTTAGTGTGCTTCAGATCTCTGCTGGCACAGAAGGGAATGGTACTTAAGGAACATTTGGCTGTAATTTGCATTCCAGTCCAGTAGTGTATTATTGGATAATAGCTTATCCATAATTTAGTGCACAAAAACCCCATTTGTTTTTCGTCTCTAAAAATGTCCATCGTTGCAGAACTTCCTCTCTTTGTTACTTTAACTAATGACAGCAGGCGCAGGCGGAATGTGTTGTGCGTACGTGCATCTACACGTCAGCTACATGTGCAGCCATTGTAGTGTTAATGTGGCTGCTGTTTTTCCAGTATTTAAGATGCTCCCGTATTTGGAAATACACAACACACCCCCTGCAGAATTAGTTTTGTGTTAATTGTAAGTGGGACAAATATCAAAACCACTCAATCTCATTAATAAGCTTTGCTTGAGGGTTTTTTGAAGGACGAAAAAAAATCAGTAGTTGTTCACAAAGCTTGCTGTTAGATTACTGGAGATTTAGTGCGGAGCTCTGCTCTGCCATACAACTCAATCAGCCCTGTTTCACTTACAATGCAATGCCTGCCAACATTTGTTCCATTCTGTGCAATGGCACTAATGATCGAATGTGAGGCAGAAGGAAAATTTATGGGGGAAACGGTAAGAGTTCTTTGGAAAAAACAAAATGAACAGACCTGAAGTGTGGCGCAACAGGAGATTTAAGGACCTCTCGCTGTCGAAGTGCAGACCTTTTTAGGCCGGGATGATCTGTTCCTTCATTTTGCATAAACACAGCCCTTCCTGCTTTTGTAAAACCTCTCAATGTAGTTATTATTGAGAACATTTTCCAGTACTTTTGTCCTGGGTGTGGATTGAGAGGTTATAGATTTCTAGATATTATCTTCCAATGTTTTCCTAGGCTTGGTTTTATTTATTTATCTTTCCCTGGGGTGCAGCTGTATTCAAAATGTTGTACAGTTGATACCCTGCACGTTTTTTTTTTTTTTTTTTCTGATTTCAGAGATTTTCAGTGTTTGAAGAACACAGATGCTCCATAGCAGACATATTTGGTTTCTATAAATGTTGAATATATTTAATACCAGTGACACCACACCAGTTATTCAAGAAGCTGTTAGAAGGACTTGCCTCCAAAATTGACTGAACATTCATACCTCCCTCTTCTTTTTTCATTTTCAAAAAACTTTTGTTACTGAGTATGGAGCTTATTTGTGTGGGGACACGATGAAAGTCATGGAATCAGAGCAACCTCCAACTTAGATGTTCATAAAAAGCAACAAACCAGAATGTTGCCTATTAGACAATATATATATAATTATGCAAAGAAAAAATGAGTTCTAAATAACCCATCGCAATTGCGCAAAAGTAAGTAATAAAGTAAGTGTACAAGTAATAAAACAAGTGGAACACAATATAAGTGGTGAGAAATGTGTTTTGCTTCCTGTGTAACTCGATTTGCTTAATGTAGGCCTTCTTTTATGAATGTGCAGTATATTGAAACTGTTTGTGTCTTTTGAATTTCAACCGCATCCTGCATCCATGGTTAAATAATGAGCAGGGGGAGAAAGGCTTAAATGATGGCAGGAAATGATGGGACTGTGGTCTCTGGGGACCAGCGGTAGAGTAACACTGATTAAGATAAAGACCTTCATTCAGACTCTCCCCTGCAGTTGTCCCAGTGCACAACACTGCATTATCTCCTCTGACCTCAATAACAGCTGTGTCCATTACTGGTCTAACAAGCACCGGTGGGAGAAGCAGGAGTCCTGATCAAACACGCTCCAAGATGATAATTTTACATGAAGAGACCAGAAGTTATCATTTCTAAACTAAATTACATCAGAGGTGTAAAGATCTTCTTTTTTTTTTTTTTGCTCTGGCAGTAACGCAAGATTTTTTATTATTTTTTTGCGTGGAATTTGTGTTGTAGGCCCCACTTAAAATGTGTTTGACAATCGATTCATATCTGCATGGCTGATTTGGCTTTGCAATTCAGATTTTTTTTTTCAGCACACAAAATGTTTTCCAAATTTGAAAAAATGTACTTTTCTCATCTCCATAATTATGTATGTGGATTGTAAATGGATGGGTTTCGAAAAAGACGCTCCCTCGTCATGTCTTCTCTGTGCTTCAAATCTTATTTTCCCAAACTGTTCCTTCACAACCTCTCGTGACGAACCTTGTGTTTGCTGGAGCTCAGTGTTCTCCGTTTATTTTACCAGCTGTGTTGTCGTCTCAGCTGGGGTGCTGCCGCTGTACCTCGAGCGAGGTACCTAGCCTGAACTGCTCCAGTGAAATATCCAGTTGTATAAAGGGATTGTATGTGCAAATATAATGGTGTAATTCACTCTGGGTAAGTCAGAGTGTGGGAAGTGAGTGGCAGCGTAAGCCTCCCATTCAAATTTGCATCCGTTTGTCTCCCTCGCAGAAAATGGCTGAACAGGAGCCCACCCCCGAGCAGCTAGCGGCCATCGCAGCGGAGAACGAGGAGGACGACAGGGTCAACTACCGGCCCCCGGCCCAGAAGTCCCTGCAGGAGATCCAGGAGCTGGACAAGAATGACGAGAGCCTCCGGAAGTACAAGGAGGCCCTGCTCGGGGCTTCACCTGTGTGTGCAGGTGTGTGGGCACCACGCGTTTATG
The DNA here is from genome assembly GCA_029718625.1 of Synaphobranchus kaupii. NCBI lineage: Eukaryota > Metazoa > Chordata > Actinopteri > Anguilliformes > Synaphobranchidae > Synaphobranchus > Synaphobranchus kaupii. Next base: position 834,916 of record CM056396.1, on the reverse strand, counting down.
CTTTGTTCTCCTTCGCTCGCATTGCTGCTCCTACTTCAGGTAATGCTGCGGTGGGCCAGTAAGGTATCCAGAAAACTGTGGGAGTCTCAAAATAAACTGGTCTGTGATTAAGATGGTTTGTGCCTCTCGCATCTTTGATGGAGGACTGATCTGATTCTGGCCCCGCGGGTGTCTGGGAGATGGAGTTGGAGAGGGTGAAAGGGTGCTTCCTTAACAGGTTTCTCATCATTGCTTTCTCCGGAGTGGTGGTGCCCTTAAGGGTGTGCCAGAGGTGACCCTAAGTTGGAAACAGTGGAAGCCTAAATCATACCCAGTTATATTGGTATTTACAAAGAAAATAAACAATCCGGGATGACCCAAACTGGTTTATACCACAGCTTCTCGAATTCTGTTAAAAATCCTTTCACATTTTCTAAAACTTTTTTATTGTTAATAAAGTGTACAGCTTTAGAGGTATACCTTATTGTAATAGCATGCTGCAGATTTCTCATCAAACAGGATTCTTTGCTGCTGAATGGACTCCAGCTCAGTTGGTCACTCTACTTGAGCTGCATTTTAAATGTGCTCAGGTTTGTGATGGTATGCATGTCTTTTCAGATGTAGACTATGAGTACTGGCTGTAAAGCACACCAGTGGTATCCCTTTTTCTGTCTTAAAAGCGTCCATTTTACGTGATTTGCATTTCTTTCCTTGCTGTTGGCCTTCGTCTCTGAGTGCGCGCTCCTTTCACAGCTAACTTCACCTATTATTCCCCCTGTGTGATTAGCGCCCTAGTACCCTGCCGAGCTGCACTGACTAATAATGGTGATACACTTTAATGAGGAGTAGTTGTGTCACTGACGCTGTTTAACTGGTGCCGTTGCAGACCCCTGCACTCCGAACGTCGTAGTGACACGTTTGACTTTGGTCTGCGAGGCGGCCCCGGGTCCCCTGGTCCTTGACCTGACGGGTGAGTGAGATTGTGCGGCGTAGAAGGATACTCTGTAAAATGGAAGGCTAACCCCCCAGGAGAGGGCAGCTGGCATGTACATGTCCGTTGCCTCATTTGGGGATCGCTAAAAACGGTTGAATTACTACCATGCTTAATGGTCAATGTTCACACGAAGCTAGCTCATCCGTGTTCAGCAGTTAGCAGGGAATTGTGACTCATACAGAGTGATGCAGATGCTTATCGAGAATCCTGACCTATTCCAGTAAGGCATTATATCAGCAAGCGCAGAGCGCCTTCCTACAGAAAGCATAACCCTCAATTCTGTTGATTCAACACAAACTCAACAGGCTCCGAGAGACTTGGCGCATGGTTTTGGGAAAGAGGTTGGTGTTGTTTTCTACAGATAAAATAACAGGTGGAGGAAGAATAATAATATGCAACAAAAAAAAAGATCCAATTGGAAGATATATGACACATATATGAGTCCTGCCCTCATTTATTTAAGTATGATAATCCATAGCTTTTGTATTTGACTGTCAGTACATGTTGGAAAAATCCATTAAACTGCAGATGCTCAGGGAAAGCTAGCCTGTCTGCCGCAGTTTAGCCTTGGCTTGCAATGAAGTACTTCCTCAGTTGAGGAATTTTGATGTTCTGCTTCTGTGCCGTCTGCCCCCTGGTGGCTAGTATTGGAATGTCGGGCAGTGCCTTGCCTTAACGGACACAACAGCAGGCTAATGCCTTAATTCTGAAAGTCACAAGGCATCGTAGACGCTGGCTCTTGCAAACTAGGTGAATTGCACCGTCACAAGCATAATGGTAGCACACTGATTTATAGCTGTAAATACATGTAAATCTCAGTTTGTATACATTTACTTATTCTGTGCACCTTTCAAACAGTTGAAGTTGCATCTTTACATCTACAGACCATTCGAGTTTAATAGTCACATTACCACAAATTCAAATACGCAATTACAGGATAAAATATGGACAAAATATGACATCTGTATTTGTCTTATTTTCTCTGTTAATTTGCACGTGTAGCCAGCAAAGCAGCTTAACAGATTGAGTTGCATCATACTTTCATTTTCAGTGTATGTTGCTGTCCTTTTCTTTAAAGCAAAAAGCACCACATTAGTTTATATTAGTCTAAAGTCTATAGGTTCAGAATTTAGCTCAGTTGTAACGGCAGAATCCAGATCTCTCTTTTGCACTATACTAAGGATCAGAACATTGGCTAAGCAGGCCAGTTTGTTCTCCGTTGTATGACTCCATTTTATCCTCTGCTTTGTATCTCTCCCCTTCTCAAATAGGAGACTTGGACTCTTTCAAAAAGAATCCATTTTTGCTGAAGGAGGGAGTGGAGTATAGGATAAAGATCAGCTTCAAGGTGAGTGTGCCAGTCGTCCATTTCCCAATTGTTATGTTAAAGTTAATGTTACTACAGAAAAATGTTTTTTTTCTTTTTTTTAGTACTTTCTGAAATGTGTAGGGTTTATTTGTAGTGACTTGATATTTAAATGCATATAAAGCAAATGTACTTTTAATTCATCATTTTTGCCCAAAACGGATTCTTGCCGAGTATCAGCCTGCTGTCAGACAGGAAGCTCATGCATTTCTGAAATTTTTTGTGTGTATGTGTGTGTGTGCGCGTGTGCATGTTCACACATGCATGCATTTGCACATCCTTGCATGCAAAGAAGTGGCTGTTTGCAACCGAGGAAACCACAGACATACATGATGGTGTTGAGCAGCACTGATGGGTGATCCTGCCTTCACAGGTGAACAAAGAGATCGTCTCAGGACTCAAATATGTTCAGCAGACCTTCAGGAAAGGGATAAAGAGTGAGTTTCTTCCCTCTCTTCTTCCCTTCCCTCTCTTTTTCCCTTCCTTTCCCTCTCTTCTTCCCTTCCTTTCCCTCTCTTCCTCACTTGGCTGTGCTGCAACCAGCCCTGACACCGTCCCAGAGGAGCCTGTGTTTCGCACACAATTTCCATATTTAATTGCTGCGTGACCTTCATTACTGCGATTGTTAAGAATTTTTAATGATTGAACTCAGGACATGGCCCTCAGCGATCCTATTGCAATGTTGGCACAATTTCTCCAAACAAAGCTAAACGGGGTGAAGGCGGTGCATGGATTTGTAGAGGCGTCCAATAAATATATTTTTCACTGTTGATGGATGGATCAATATGTAATCTATATTTAAACAATATATATATTTTTAACAACACTATTATGTTGGCCTTACCCCTTTGGGGGAAATGTGAACACACTAATTGAATAAGCCACAGGAGAGCCAAAGTTACTTTAGAGGCAGATGTGTGCTATTTTTTCCTCATTAGTGGGGGTGAACTAGAATTTAACTAGTTTAGTCAAACATGAATTGACTCACATAAAACCGGGTCAAAAAGATGTGGATTCTATTTAAAGGTTGTATCAGCGATTTTGGGTGGAAACATAAATGATCACATTCATCTGATTTTTCCTCACGATCCGCTAGCTGCCCGCCCCATAAGCAGGCCGTCAAAAAACCGCGTCTCTGTAGGCAGCCTATGCTCCGAGATCGTACACAAAAACAAATGGTACTACCAACCACTCAAAACCAAAATAAACAGTATTCCAACCAATCACAATGATCTGCACAAACGCTAATACTCTTATCTCGCTGAAATCTTGACGGATTTACAAACGGTTTGGTTTCTTACAAACGTTATTAACGTGGTTATAATTCTGGATGCTTGAACACTATTTTTTAAAACATAACATAATTATTCATAAGTATGTTTGTTTGGGATTTCGCTTCAGAAGTGACGTCACCCAAAATCGCTGATACAAACTTTAATGGTGTCACAAGAAAATAGTGAGCTGAAAATGTTATTTCAACACAGTTAATCAGACCATACCTCAAAGTGCAGTCTGCCCCTAATCGCACTGCAAGTGCTCTGATAAAAGGACATTTAAATTGGGCACTGTTAGTGTTTTTCTACCATAGCAGGCTTTTTCCGTGTCAAATTCCCAAAAGGTAATTTGTCACGGTGCTTACTTATAGCCTTATATCCTGGGGCCCCTTGTTTGTATTATAACGTATGGATTAAATGTCAGCTAGTTTGCTACATTTCACTTAATAACCAGTATAATGCAATCATATTTATTTTCTTCATTCTACATTACTACATTGTTATGAGTTTACAGGGCTTTTGCCAAATAATACTTTGTTACAAGCCTATTTTATTTACTTGTTTTTGTGAAACGAACCAGATAATTACAAGTATTTCCACCTGCTGGTTTCCGTGGCATACAGTGTATTCTATTATGTATTATTAAACCTTTTGAGGAGCAGATCCAGCTAATGAGTCCCACTGGAGGATATGTCTAATCACTGATATTGTGCTGCAAATGTCCCTGTCTTACACAGACTGGTAACTCGTCTATCACTTTCTGTTCTGTAATATTGTGCTGTCTGTTTTAGTCATCTTTAAAAGCTCTGCTAGTTGCTTTCCAGTCATATTCAGTGAAATGTGAATGAAAACGGGTGTTTTGATCGATCAGGAGTGACTTTATTCCCCCCTCTTGCTATGCTTTTAATGGTGATTAATTCTCCCTCTCCCCAGTTGATAAGTCTGACTACATGGTGGGCAGTTACGGGCCGCGGCCAACCGAGTACGATTTCATGACCTCACTAGAAGAGGCCCCCAAGGGCATGCTTGCCCGCGGCACTTACAATATCAAGTCCAAGTTCACCGACGACGACCAGCATGACCACCTCTCCTGGGAGTGGGACCTCAACATCAAGAAAGACTGGACAGAATGAAAGGCCTTCAGAAATACCATCATTCCTGCATATCTTTCTCAATTCCATTTACCCCCCCCCCCCCCTCTCTCTCTCCTTACCCCACCTTATCCCTTCAAATTCACTGCTTAACTTCCGGTAGTGTCAAAGGCTCTCTCTCTCTCTCTCTCCTTACCCCACCTTATCCCTTCAAATTCACTGCTTAACTTCCGGTAGTGTCAAAGGCTCTCTCTCTCTCTCCTTACCCCACCTTATCCCTTCAAATTCACTGCTTAACTTCCGGTAGTGTCAAAGGCTCTCTCTCTCTCTCCTTACCCCACCTTATCCCTTCAAATTCACTGCTTAACTTCCGGTAGTGTCAAAGGCTCTCTCTCTCTCTCCTTACCCCACCTTATCCCTTCAAATTCACTGCTTAACTTCCGGTAGTGTCAAAGGCTCTCTCTCTCTCTCTCTCTCTCTCTCTCTCTCTCTCTCTCTCTCTCTCTCCAGCTTTCCTCTGTCTCCTGCTCCACACACGTGCAAACACACCCTCTCCATCCAGTCACACTTTACACGACTGTACTGTACCCCTCTTTGACCTGCCCTGTATTGTTTGTGCTGCTTGAAGGGATAGCGCCTCCTCCGGCCCCCCAGACCCCTCCTCCCCGGCGTCTTCCACAGCCCAGAAATACACAAGTGGAAAAACGAACAAAAAGATGTACAATCCATATTTGTTTAAACACAACTATTGAAGCAAGGAAAACAAAAGAGGCAAAAAAAAAAAAAAGGTGATATTTTGGCATGGCTGTTATTAATCAATCTCCACGATAGTCGTTCTTTCTGTTTTCCGCAATCTCCCTGACCACCCTACCCCCACCTTTCCTTTCTCATGTCTTCTCTAACACATTCCTTTTTCTCCCTACATGTTTTTTAGTTGTTGTTTTTTTTAAACCAAGATCTGCCTTGTGAAGTGTTCAGTGAGTGAAAGAGAAAGCTGCTCTGTGTCAGCTGCTCCCTCCCCTAACAACGCATTCACACTCCTGTATTCCCTTGGGGCTGTGGGCCAAATGGAAGTCAAAATGGAAACAAAATAATTTGGAGCACAAGCTCCTTCCGCCTTATCCTGACTGAGTGATCAAAACGGGGACAGACGTAGATAAAAGTAGAGGTCAGTGTACAAGCGCAAGGGGTTGAAGATCTTTACGCAGATATTTAGTTCCTTTAGGGTGGGGAAAGATTGTGCAGGCTGGGGACACTCAGTCCATGTAGCAGCCAATGCCTGTGAGTTCTGTTAAAGCCTATTGGAGGTGCCAGCTTGTGCCCTCTGCCTCTAAAGACAGCTCTCACACTGAGAGAGGGTCACACAGCCTTTAACGTTTACTGAACACAACCGCCCCCTTGTAAACTTGAGAAAGTCTGTATATCACTGTCACTTTGTTTTTTTTATTAAACCCAAGCTAGACATTTGGTCAGTAGTGTTTTATCCCAATGGTTCGTTTCCTGCAGCCATGTGGCCTTAAGGGTGATTCCTGTTGCAAAACAAGTGATAATGTAATGTTAATTTTTGCCTTAAATGTGCATGTGCCCCCACACCGCCCCACTGCTTAGGTGGTATTAAGGCCCTCAGCTCCTGTTGTTCTGGGTATAAGGACCTGCCTGGTACTGGAGAATGTATACTGGCTAAATCACCATCTGCTGCTGTAGACCACGATGGTGATTAGCTTGATTACAGACACAAATTGGTAGTGAAAGGGAATCGGTGTGAATCCTAATGACAGCCTTCTGCCCTGCAACATTCCAAAAAAAAAAACCTAAATCTTATGTTTATTAATCAAAATTTGAGTTTGCACAGCCTTGATGATGCTTGCAAAATTGACTGATCAGTTTGAGTAGGCATGTGATGGAGGGTATATCATCACAATTAGGATTCATTTCAAGTGGGGCAATGACTGCTTAAGACCAGCTGCTTCAGCCCTGGCAGGATATTTGGTGGGTAAAAATGTGGATAGTCTATTAACAGGGTGGGTAATATTTGGTGGGTAAAAATGTGGATAGTGTATTAACAGGGTGGCTAATATTTGGGCCATCAGTGGTAATTATCTTCCTGGTTAATGAGAAGTTGCTCAGCTGTCTGTATGTTCACGGATATCTTCAGTTTGGATCCAGTTTGTCTTGCTGGTGGGACTTTAATTGACCAATATCTGTCCCGTCTGACTTCCAATCTGACTGGAAGATTGGTAAATGAAAGGTGATTTGCTCAGATGGCCAGTTGCTTCAGTGTTCCCTGTGAAACTCAGTTGGCCCCTACCTTCTTCCCCTTGCAGTTTACGGTTTGCTTTTCCTGGACTGTACATCCAGACCAGTGCCTGCTGAGGACAGATATGCTGTAGGACAGGGAGCAGTCCTGCTGAGACTTGCAGCTGTGTAACCTTCTTAAATCCCTCCCCTTTTTATACTCTCATCATCCATTATAACTGTTGATTCACGTTTTGTTTTTGCTTGTTTGTGTGCTTCTTTGTGACGCCTGGAGATTATTCTGATCATGATAGTTCTGGACCAGCTGTTTACCTGTGTCAACATTAAAGTGTTCAGACTGGACATTGTGGCTTCTGTTCTTTTTTGCTGTGTGAACAATTGTGACAAACCAGTGGGAAAATCACTCATGCACGTTCACTGAAATATCTGGATCTTTTCTGGTGCAAAATTTTAAAAATTCTACACCCAGAATTAAATTTACTCATTTGCGTTTCTAGTTTTTCATTTGTATTTTACTAACCCTAATTATCAGATTAAAATGTGCATTTCTCTATTAGATGTGTAATGATTTAACAAACAAAAAAATAGAATAACAAATAATCAGTACCTGTTGCATGTTTGTTGTGCATCAGTGGAGTATGACGTTTGAATTAGTCCATGGTTATTTCCAGTCATTTAAATGGGCTACACATAGATGCTACATTTTAAAATAAAATAAAAATTAACTATCCTAAAATCCATATCATAAGAGGCAGCAGCAGTTATGATTAAATTTAGTTGATGGATTAAGACTAGTATGACAAGGCAGGCAAGAAATTCCTTCAAAAGACCTGAAGAAAGAAACAAGTACAGAACAACTACTGGTATGTATTTCATACAATCTGAATGTAGGGATTTCGATTTATGGGATTAGAATGTGGGAATAGGTTGACGGAAACTTTCAAACTGCGCAATGTAGTAGACTTTTTTTCTTTCTTCGGGAGCGAAATCTAAGCCGGTGATAACAGGAATATTATATTTCTTAAACGTGGAACATAGGAAAAGACAGGTTCCACCGAGATTTGAACTCGGATCGCTGGATTCAGAGTCCAGAGTGCTAACCATTACACCATGGAACCAGTTGTGCTGACTGGTCGTGGCTCATAGTAATTGTTCATATATAGCTACTGACGAAAATTACTTTCGGTGCTTCATAATCAGGTTACGACGACCCAACTCATTAACATAGAGACGTAGAAATTTATTTTAAAACTTTATTTTTGAATTTGTAAATTAGTTGTTTTGGTCCTCCATATATAAGACTACTACCTTGAAATCTGCCTGCTAAATTGTTCAACAGTCACCGAGCTGGTTGAATTTTGCGAAAATGAACGGGTAGCTCTGGTAATATACATTGCGGGGAAATTCCCTTTGCATTATGTAAATGAAAACTTAAACAAAAGAGTACCACCCCAGATGGGACTCGAACCCACAATCCCTGGCTTAGGAGGCCAGTGCCTTATCCATTAGGCCACTGGGGCTTGACATCTACATTCCGTACTATGTTTCAATATATTTGTAAACTATGGTCTGGACCAGAAATGTCACGGGAAATGTATAGGATATTTAGTCAGTGAGAGGGAATTCGATAGAACCGACGAACTATGCCGCATTAAATTAAATTCATAATTTAATTAAAATAATTAATTGAACTGGTTCGCGCATCAGAATTTAAATGGCAACCCGCCCCATAGGGGCATATTATTCATGACCGATAAACAGAGGACATTTACCGGACTGAAGAAATCCGGAGTCGCGATTCTGAACCTATTTTTATAGTCTATGTTCTGAACTGTATTTGTAGTAGTACGTCGGTGCTGCATCGCACGCATTGAATAGCCTATGACTGTTCAAATTGCGGGCTGGACACTCATATTGTTGGTGTTCTACTAATATGGTAAAATGCCATATTATGCCAGACGATACCTTGGCCAGGGACCATTGTAATGAGTATTTTGATGTTTGTAAAATGTGCTATAGCCCACAGCTCGATTTGAGTCAGAGTATTGTTACTGATAATTGGCAGTATTGTGATTCAGAGTACCATGTGCCTTCGATAGCTCAGTTGGTAGAGCGGAGGACTGTAGTGGACTGTTCCGAGTCATCCTTAGGTCGCTGGTTCGAATCCGGCTCGAAGGAGGTTGTTTTTGCTACGATCCTTAAACTTGAATTTCGGAATTGCATTAATTTTGGTAGGGTTTGTGTGAGACTTTACAATTATATGCATAATCCCATTGCATACCCTGTACTTGCCATACACTGTAGTATTATAGGTTGTAATGCTGTGTGGATTCGTCCTATTTCCAATAAAAAGTAACAAACATGCGCAGCACAGGCTTATTTCCGGGTGCTTGAAGCGGTTGGCTCACAGAACTACAGTTTTGTGGGTTGGTTGCAGTTATAGTTCTGAGGTTGGTTGACAGAGGGCGTGCTTTCCTGTCTGCATGCATGTCTAAAGGTCCAATATGGCGACGACCATTATGAGAAGATTGTATTTAATGTTATGCGTTTCTGGGACACACAGGGGGCAGGTTCCGATTAAGTACGGTTTGCACTACAGCATCGTGGCCAGAGATTATAAAAGTGCTTACAGACTCATAAAACTTAATTTCTCTCCCAGACTGAACTATGGCAGCAAGGCGGAGGGTTACACACAGGTAAAATTATCTAGCTCCTCAATGTTCCCGCAACAGAACATCGGCTTTAGCTCGTCTTTCTAGCTAGTTACTAGTCAGTAAATCATTGATTAATGTTGATCTTTGTTTTACGCAGGACGGGCAGATAAAAATTCCAGTTGGTAAGTAGCTAGCTTGCTGATGATGTTGGATGTTGATGCTTTATTTATAGGCAACAGTTGTCTAGTTAAGGAATTGCTATTACTATACAGGAGACCCTGAAGAGAGCCAACCTCTTGTCTTGGTGCTGTAAAGTACCTTTAGCCAACAGCATACCTGCTATCCAGATTAGGATGCTAATGTAGGCTGTCTTCTGTTCCCTGATCAGATCGCCTGACAATATCGTACAGTCGGAGTAGCGGGCCAGGCGGCCAGCACGTAAATAAAGGTGACAGCGTCGTTACTTTGATATGGTTAGACATTCACGAAATAGAGAGACGATTTGCCAAGCCAGTTATTACATAACGTACAGTAACATAATCCTACGGAAGTCAGTAGAGGCCATGCAATTTATATTTTTGGACCGCGGTGAAATTTGTTTCATGTTGGATATTCGACAGACATTCAGAGTAGACGTGTGTCTGATGACAGAGCCATACAGTCAAGCCGGAAAGTCTGCACACTCCTTTCACCTTCTCCACGTTTTATTACGTTACAGACATATTCTACAATAGATTGAGTTCATTTTCTGTCTCAAAATTCTACACAAAATATCCCATAATGACAAAGTGAAAACAGGTTTTTAGACATTTGTGCTAATTTATTAAAAATCTAAATGTAAAATATCATATGTACACAAGTGTGCACACCCTTTGATATGACACCCAAAAGTGAGCTGAGGTGCATTTTGTTTCCACTGATACTGCTTGAGATGTTTCTACAACTTAATTGGAGTCCACCTGTGATAAATTCAATTGATTGGACATGATTGGGGATTGCCAACACCTGCCTATATAAGGTCCCACAGTTGACAGTGCATGTCAGAGCAAACTCCAAGCCATGGGGTCAAAGGAATTATCTGCAGACCTCAGAAACAGGATTGTGTCAAGGCATAGATCTGGAGAAGGGTACGGAAAAATCTCTGCAGCTTTACAGGTCCCAAAGAGCACAGTGGCCACCATCATTCGTAAATGAAAGAAGTTTGGAACCACCAAGAATCTTCCTAGACCTGGCCGCCCGGCCAAACTGAGCAATCGGGGAAGACGGGCCTTGGCCAGGGAAGTGAGCAGGAACCAGAGGGTCACTCTGACAGAGCTCCAGCGTATCCTTGTGGAGATGGGAGAACCTTTCAGAAGATCAACCATCCAGGCAGCACTCCACCAATCAGGCCTTTATGGTAGAGTGGCCAGACAGTGCCTTAGTAAAAAGGCACATCACAGCCCGCTTGGAGTTTGCCAAAAGGCACCTAGAGGACTCTCAAACCATGAGAATCAAGATTCTCTGATGAAACCAAAATTGAACTTTTTGGCCTGAATACCAAGCGTCACGTCTGGAGGAAACCAGGCACCGCTCATCACCTGGCTAATACCATTCCTACAGTGAAGCATGGCGGTGGCAGCATCATGATGTGGGGATGTTTTTCAGCAGCGGGAACGGGGCGACTAGTCCTGATAGAAGGAAAGATGAATGCAGCTAAGTACACTGAGATCCTTGAAGAAAACCTGCTCCAGAGCACTCTGGACCTCAGACTGGGGCGAAGGTTTACCTTCCAACATGACAACGACCCAAAGCACACAGCCAAGAGAACAAAGGAGTGTCTTCGGAGAAAGTCTGTGCATGTCCTTGAGTGGCCCAGCCAGAGCCCAGACCTGAATCCAATTGAACATCTGTGGAAAGAGCTGAAAATGGCTGTGTACCGACGCTCCCCGTCCAACCTGACGGAGCTTGCAAGGATATGCCAAGAGGAATGGGCAAAAATGTCCAGAAACAAGTGTGCCAAGCTCGTAGCTTCTTTCCCAAGATGCCTTGAAGCTGTAATCACTGCCAAAGGTGTAGCAACCAAGTATTAGGCTAAGGGTGTGTACAGCTATGTAACCCCTAAATAACCTATTTTTGTCAGTAAAATAAAATTGCATATTTTCTAAAAACCTGTTTTCACTTCGTCATTATTGGCTATTGTGTGTAGATGTTTGAGGCAAAAAAAGAACAATCTATTGTAGTATAAGTCTGTAATGTAATAAAACGTGGAGAAGGTGAAAGGGGTGTGCAGACTTTCCGGCTTGACTGTACCTTCAATGCACTCGCATTAATTCGTTATTTTATATACAATTATGTTTCCATTCTTTTCTCCAATGGTCTTTGGCAAAGACTCTTTGCTATGATAATAAATAAAAAAGATGCATCATCCAACTAACCATTTTGTTGTGCTATGCCTGGCTTGATTTTTGATAAATAAATCATTTAAAAGCATCATTTCTTTGTGTTCTTTGTTAAATTAGACAACCTTTAACAGTAAAAAGCATTGGAATAAGGATCAAATATCCATGTGTCCAAATATGTCTAAAAAGAGACAACTTATCTGGGGGTGTACTTACTTTTTCACATGACTGTACATTTCCTATCATATGCATTACTAGTAATACTATTACTATATCAAACTAAATATGTTGATTCTGATTAGAAAAAACAATCAAAATGTATAAAAATGCTGCTTCTACTATTCAAATCATTACAATTTACAGTGGGCTCCAGAATGATTGGCACCCCTGACTGCCAATACACAAAAATACAAAAAAAAAAAATTATTATTATTTAGATAAACTCAAAATGCCAAGATGTGAAAAATACTGTTGTTTATTAATGTTTCAATGGAACCAACCAAAATCATAGATTTATTTAATAAAAAATACATTTAACCAAAATCAAGGTTTCAAATTATTGGCACCCCTGTGCCAATATTGTGACTTCACATTCTTGTGTTTGCGCTTATCAATTGCCCGTTCGCTTATCAACTGCTTATCAGTTCAGCCCACAGGTTTTCAATTGGATTGAGGTCTGGCGACTGAGATGGCCATTGCAGAACATTGATTTTATTGTCACTGAACCATTTCTGTGTGGATTTTGAGGTATGCTTTAGGCCATTATCTTGATGGAAATTCCAGCTACGGCCAAGTCTCAGCCTTTTGACAGAGGCAACCAGATTGTCAGCCAAAATTTGGAATCCATTATGCCATTCATCTTAACTAGTGCCCCTGGACCTCTGGACTTAAAACAGCCCCAAAACATCACTGAGCCACCGCCATATTTCACGTGGGTATGGGGTGCCTCTCCTTCTATGCATCTGTTTCGACGCCAATGGGCCAATGCTGTATCTGACCAAAATTTGAACGCTTGGATTTTGCCAAATGTCATTTAAATTATGACTGGACGAAGTTGCTGTGGACAGATGAGACCAAAATATGTTGTCTCAATCATTACTTGGTAAGATATTTTATAAGCTAGTAGAACTGTTATATACAATATCACACTCAAGGTGGTGCTGTTATACTGTAAATCAGGACGACTGTGATTCGGTTGTAGGATAATTTAAGATAATTACTGCCGTGCTGATATAAAGTATAACAGCACAACCTTGAGTGTTATATTGCTTTTAAGTAGATCTGACCTGGGCCAATTATGCACTGAAATAATTGTAAATGCTTTAATGTTAGCTGTTCTTGACAGAGCTAGCCTGGTGCGGTGAAATCAGTCCTCCCATCTGGCACTCCAGGTAGGCTCAATCAAGCCTTAAAGTGCTTGAAAAGTCAGGGCTACTGTAAATGCAGCAAATAACTTAATCTATAGATTCATATATTAATGCTGTGCTATTCCCAGTCCGTCGCATACAATCACTGTGCATTCAGATGATGGTATTTTGTGACCATGAGAAAACAACTTTTGTTATGTTGCGATCACAAGATAAATAAGTTGTGATCTCGAGATAACGGTACAAAAAATTCATATTGCACGGCCTCTAAGGACTTCCATACTAATCTGCATAACAGAAATAAACAGTATTGAAGGCAACTACAGCTGCTGTTAAGTGCTCTTCTCCACTAGTTAGCCTCATTTTATACACAGTATCTACGACGCACAACTGCACGTATATTAAACGCACGCATACCTTTAACTTGACTTCTTTTCCTCAGTGAACACAAAAGCAGAGATACGGTTCCACTTGCAGACAGCTGACTGGATTCCGGACGAGGCACGAAACAAAATCCTTCAGAGAGTAAGTGTTTAAATGACTAAAGTTCTAATACAGAAGCAAGGTCATAAACTTTAGATATCTACTCTAACATTACAGAGAATTGCTACAAATCGCACCAACACAAAATTAAGGACATTAAGCTCAGTCATGCTTCTGTAGTCTGAAGCACTGCTCTACCACAGGTAATGCTTAGATTTTTCTCTCCTGTCATGGTCAACAAAGAATAAAACCCGGATAAACAAAGCAGGAGAGTTGTTGGTAACATCAGAAGTTAGCCGGAGTCAGCAAAGGAACCTGGAGGACTGCTTGCAGAAGATCAGTGACATTATTGCAGAGGCCAACCAGAAGCCACGTGAGCCAACCGAAGAAGACGTTGCTCTTAGGCGAGCCAGGTAAATTTATGTCTCCTCTGAGCCAAAATGGCCACCATAAATTGATACATTTCTACTGTAATGTAATACTGGACTGCCATAGCTTGGATAACCTCGCGTTCTTGCCTATGTATGGAGAGCATCACATTGTTTTTATACACATTATTCTAGTGATCACCACTGAACTCAGGGGCAGATTAATAGAAAAAGAAACATGGTGTTACATGTGATTTGTGTTACCAATAAATTCCTATTTTTCTTTTGTTCAGGCTGGAAAAAAGGAAAAAGGAGATCTTGAAACAGAAAAAGATGAACTCTGCACTAAAGCAGAGCAGAAGGGTTGATTTTGATTGAGAAGAACCCCACCGTCCAGCTTGATCACACATAAACAGGACTGTGATTTTTAAAATAAATTGCTTGTAATTGTCATTCTTTGCTTCTTTCCCGAAACAGAATTTCACTCAGTAAATAAATCAACCTTACAATTTTAGTGTTAATTATATGACTGTTAAAATATTGCTTTCTTTGCCTACTGAAAGACTATCTATACTCTAATTTGCTTTTCAAGGTTTGAAACCTAAATGCAGTTGGGCCAGAAGAAAAAAATAAAAATAGCAGAGGATGGTTTCGATCCATCGACCTCTGGGTTATGGGCCCAGCACGCTTCCGCTGCGCCACTCTGCTGTTCGTGATATAGCAAGGTACACGTACAGTTCTCTTCGTAATGCGTGTACCTTGAACATATTATTAGACGTATTTCAACATGTAACTAAATCCCTGTCGTCTTTAATTTTTGGTTAATGATAATTAACGTTAACGCTACCTTGGTGAGACCCTGGCAGTTTAATAGTAGACAACTATTCTACAAAGTCACGTATTTTCATTCGTGCCACTGTTTGCAATACCTTGATTATTTCGATCTACATTCGCTGGATTCTCTATGGAAGGACACCGCTCGTATGCGAATGGTAGATTCACATATTGCTACGCTGGTTCGTTCACTGTCACGCGAAGTAACGATTACTTTTTTTTTTTTTTTAAGTAAAATGATGTGTCGCATATTAAAATGAACAGTTTGCAGGGTAAATAAAAGACGACCACGAAGGGACTCGAACCCTCAATCTTCTGATCCGAAGTCAGACGCCTTATCCATTAGGCCACGCGGTCCGACTTCTAAACGAACCATTTTCAACGACAATAACCATCTCAATACCATTACAGGTAAAGCAATTCCTGAATAAAACACTAGTTATAACGGTTCTGCAAAGCGTTCAATCACGTTCTACCGTCCTGGGAGATATAACCTGGCAGCAAGGTCTGCACCAAATCATGTTAATAATTGATCGTAACCTATTTTAATAGTATATGATCAGAACCAGTCGACGTAATGTACACCATCGAGTTAGTTACTTATTCACTAAATTTGTGAGTGTAGCCTACGTTAATGTTAGCAAATAAGTTGCGCGTGTGTAAGAAAGTTCTACAAAGAATGCTCGTTGTGGCTATCGTCGTTAGTTTGTCTTGGTGTTTACAAATTTAAAGCGCACTAAGCTGAGTTACTAACAAAATTATCGTTTTATTTCCGTTGTTTGCGTTTTTTAAGAAAGTGCCATTGGTTGTTTTGCTTTGGGGCCTTCTACTCATTGCAAGCCAGCCAAGTCCAGTTAAGCAGTTTTTTTTTTTTACCAATAGGCCTACTAGTGTAACGTTAGCATGTTTGGCCTACGTTTGGTTGCACGGATGAAGAATAAAAATGGTTTCAGCCACGCCAGACTTTTTAACGTTAGCAACGTCGCTGTATCCGACTAAATTGTCTCCTTAGCTATGGAGCAAACCAGTCTGGTTCCAGCCGGTGCTTAGACTACAGACTGGTTTTTCGATTCAAATATAAGGTTACAGCGTTTTTCCGCCCACCGACAAGCTGACGAGGCAAGCCCGAAAATATTGCACTCGGGGCTTTATGGGTTTCCAGCAGAAACAGACACAATTAACGTGGGCCACATTTTCTTTCTCGCAAAAAGATAAGGGTTAACGTCCCCTATCCTGCACATTTTCCTACCTTGTAGCCTATGCTGGATCAGACTCAGCGACACAAGGCCCTGCTTTTCCAACTGACGCAGTTGAAAAAGAGTTGAAATCACGTTACTTTTCACTGTGCACATGCGTACAAACCAACGCTATTTGAAATGGTCAAAACAACTGACCGACCCATATTCAAGATCGATTGCTGAAAATGAGAGTGCAAGCGTTGACACCGGTCTATGGTTGGCACCGGCAATGATATCATACCTGAGTGGAAGGTAGCTAGAGTCAGTGCGAGCACAATGTGCTTAGTCAGTGGACATCGCCACAGGTGTATAGGCAAAAATCTGAATGACTGGAAAAGTGCTGTTCTGCATAAAATATAACTCTTATGTAACTAAAATGACCTAGTAGCCTACATAAAAATAAAGTTCAAATGAAAAAATAGCTGAAAAAAGCATGAAGCTTTTGATCACACATATAGATGATCATTACCTGAATTATTTATTTTACATTAGCTCATCTTTATCAAGGGTGTGAAATTATACACACAGAGGTCACTCACTGGTCTACACAGGACCGTTCTAGACCATATGGGACAGGGGCAGTTGCCTAGGACGCCATCCATTTTGGTGGTGGTGTGGGTGGGGGTAGAGGAACGAAAATGAAAATCCCACTCGTTCGTGATAATATTGCAATAAATACACAAGGAAATTTGGTTTCAATGTTTTAATGTAGTAGAAGGCATGAAAGATGTTTTTTTTTGTTGTAGGCTACAATAAAGAGTGATAAATGTAACAATTACAGTATTATTTGGAAAAATTTGAACAAAAAATTCAAAATCACACCTTCTCATACAATTTTAGTTAAATTAATCCTCTTGAAAACAAAGCATACGTTGCCAAATACTAAAACTAAGTTCACACGATACTTACAAAAGTAATGTGCAAACAGAACATAAAAAACAACAACATAAGAAAAAACAAAAATGGGAGAACTACAATAACAATTCTGACGCAAATTTAAATGCAAAGATAGCATGTCATTTTACAGTCACATTTTCCATAAATCATATATTTGTTCAAATGGCACAGTGACCAAAGGTGGCAAAAGCATTCTGATAGTCAGTATATATTCAGTATAAAGAATACATCAGTTAATAAATATACTGTATAATAAATGAGACAGCTGAAAGCATCTTCAAGTGCAATAGGAGAAATTTCAGTACAGCGCCCCAAGGAGGCTACAGAGAATAACCGCAACCTTTAAGGCTGGGACTCAACTGGACTCCTTTTTTGGCAATATTTCCTCATTCCCAACAGAATGTTCATTCCTGAATGTACAATTAATTTTCTGTCAAACCCTCATGCCATTTTCCTCCCCTCTACAATTCTATAAGTGACCCTGAGAGAAGGTGGACCTGGCTTTGACTATTCTACTCGGAAACCGGACACAATACTGACTCTGGTACCACTTGTGTGTTGCCATTGGTGACCAACTGAACATGAACTCTGTACGCTTACTGGCAGATGGTGAGTATAGTTATGCAGGCGGACTTAAGATCTGCTTAAGCGCAAAGATATTCAACTTTTCTCAAAGTTGATCTTGCCATGTTTTCATCTCCAAAAGACAGCAATAACTGACTACCCATTTCCTTGACAAGTAATATAGTTGAATATTATCACAATAACGATGAAGTACGGAGGTTTTCGGATCAGTTATCCTGACTGGACTGAGCAGCAGCTTCTGTGGTGCATAGAGTCAAGCGAAGCTGCAGATTGCATTAGGCCTTGAGCTGGTTCATACACACCTTCTGTCAACACATCAGGCTCCCATTGGTACCACCGTTTGGTAATACCTTAATGCATTATCATTTTGTAACTTTTGTTTAGCATCAGCAGGCTCAAATGATGAAACCAATGTGTCTGTGATACGACAGCTTTGTTCATATGGTTAACATTGATGCATGGCTAAACCCAAATTGAATAGGAAACAAATGCAAATTAGCTGACCCTTGTGGGTAGAAATTAGGTTCTGAAGATGCTAGAATTTTGAATGGTTGAATACATGTTTGTCAAGCCCGGCCTAAAACTTCACCAGGAACAACAATATTTTACACAGCCATTATTTACTAGGTCATCAAGTAGAATTACACCAACCATATGATTGTCCGGGCTATTTTCTTTAGACAAAAAGCAAAAAAGGTGGGTTTTGTGTTAGTGTCGCATCAGGCATGCACAGAAAAATTTGAGAACATTAACATAACACAAAATGGCTCCACAAATGTAGTAATGTCTGCAGGCACAAAGGCCTGCTTCCACAGTTTTGATGGTACTTGTCAAATTATTGCTTTGTATTTCTCAGACAGGTAGGATTGTCTCTACTCTTTGCCCTGAAATTGAGCATCCCCTTCTTCCTCCCAAAATGACATATACATGGTGGAAGAACATCAATAGGTTTTAAAACCCTCAAGACCAAACCAACAGGTGGACCTTATTTAAAGCATTTCATGAGTACAAAAATAATCATGATAATCTTATATCAAGGAGCAGTGGCTTGATGTTCTCAATCCAGTCAGCTCTTCTGGACCAAGAACTCTTGTTTTTTTGTAAACTGGATTCCATGCACCTACAACCCAAGATCTGTGAACTTGCATGGGCTAAGCAGAAGGGGCTATTAAAATAAAGGGATTAGAATACAGTGCAATCACCTTTGTCCTACATAATGAGTTGCTTAAGTGTGTCCTGTGCAAAGCATTTTTATGTGAGATTGCCCAGCTTGCTCTAATGAGTTTTGATAATTGTAAGGTATTACCTTTCCACAAGTTATTGTGATCAGCTGGGGGAAAGCTTTTGCAGTTGAGTAGATCTATTTTCTTATTTCTGAATTTCTTCAGTACACCTTGATCAAAACGGGTTGGACAAGAGCAATCCACGTGAGGAGAAGGCAACTGTAAAAGTTGACCCTCACCAAGACCAACGACAGTAGTGGAGAGACTCAAGAGAGATTTTTATTTATTAATTTACTCTTAGTGTAGGAATGGAGGCAAGGAGATTCATTTACTGGTCTTGCTTCCTTTAGTGGAGTTGATGTCCGTCTTGGTTTTCTGGAGACGGGAGAAGATCTCCTTAAACAGCGCCCTGTACTCGGGCGTGTTCTGGCCCAGACGTTTATCTACTGCCTCCACTTGCTTGCTGATGCCCTCGAGGGCCTCGGGGGTGGATGGAGGTGCAGGGGTGGCGCAGTCCTTCATGGAGGGGTCTCTGGAGACGGGGCGGGACGTCTGTACCTCCGCGTGCCGCAGGCTCTCCTCGTGGCGCCTGCATTTCCCCAGCAGCTCCTCGTACTTCTCCAGCAGGGCGTGGTACTGCTCGTCCACCTCCCGCAGGATCGACATTCCCCGCTTGCGCACGCTGTTGGCGTGGAGGGCGTAGCTCCCCCGCCTGCGCCCGGACGCGTCCCGGGCCACGATGGCGCTCAGCGCCGTGTCGCTGCAGCTCTTCCGCACCGGGCTGGACGCCGGCAGAGACTGGCCCCCGCCGGCCTCGCCGCCTTCCTCCCCCAGCGCCACCTCCTCCTCCAGAGTGTCGGTCTCCGGGGTGCTGTTGAGCAGCGTCTGCGTCAGCCCGTCCTCCCCGCCGATCAGGAAGGTGCGAGCCCTGCGCAGCTGCTGCAGCTCCTGCAGCTCGGCCTCCAGCTCCCGCACGCGCAGCTGGCAGCCCTCCGCCCCTTGCAGCCGCTGCTCCAGGCGGGCGAACTCCTGCAGGATGGCCGCGCACTCGCGCTCCGCCCCCTCGCGCCGGCCCCGCTCTGCACGCACCGCCGAGCGGAGAGAGGACACGCAGTCACGCAGGCGCTCGTTCTCCTCCTGTAGGGGCCGGCGGTCTACCTCTGTGCCCACGCTCCCAGGGCTGCCCACCACAAACCCATCCTCATACCTGACAGAGAAACACAAAATCCACTTTACAAAATCCCCAGTACTCTAACATTATCATTTAACACGTAGAAAAATAATAAATCTCAAGTAATTTCATTTTTAAAAGGTGTTTGACAAGCCATCATTTCTAATTCAGAGAACTGGAAGTCTTTGAACTGATGTAAGGCGTACAGGAACCGGCTGCAAAAAGTAGAACTATCACTGACTGAAGTGGACTATGAAGTGATCTATTGGCCGCATTTGACATTTTTGCCACGGTTTTCTTGGTCACCGTATGGCAGATCCAGGGCTCTGACCTGGGTGCGGTGCACAGCTCCTTCAGGCAGGGGAAGGAGTGGATGGTCTTGCGCCGCTCCCTCTTCTCACGGTGCACCCTCAAGTGCTCCAGAGAGCGCAACTCCTCCACCTTCACCGTCAGCGCTTCCACCTGTCCCTGCAGCACATCGATTGTCCCTGTCAACCTGCCATAGAGGAGCACAGTAATTGTACCATTCAGTGTTTCACTGACAAAGGATAACGTTAATGTGCATAGACTGATGCAACTTGGCTGTCTGTTTGTCACGTCCATATGGCCAAAGTTAGATTTTACAGAAAGTGGTTTGTTGTGCAATAGCCAACATTTGTTTATTTACTTATGTGGATGAAAAAACGGAAATCATACTGAAGTGAAGGACGTGTTTTTACATGCGTTTTTAAAATCCTCAAGCTAACATGATACGTGCCCCAAATGACGTGTCTGGAATGACATGGAATTGGCAGTCAACAGGTAGCAGGTGCATGTGCAGAAGTGTGTGAAGGCCCTCTTTTATCATAGGGACCTATAAAAGAATGAAAGCTATGTGGCATACAACCACAACGATTACCTATAGGTTGAATACCAAAGTGTAGTGTATTGGTTTTTGTATTTGGTGTGAGCTCCTTTTCAGGTTGTTACATATATTGCATTCAGTGTCCAGCGCTCATGGAGTTTAGTGACAGACGTATAATCAGCATTCATGAGCGTGCTTGTGATTGTTATGTTTATACTCTGTCTTCAGGCCCACCTCTCTATTTTCTGCTGTGAACCCTTGCCGTCCAGCACCAGACCCTGATTGGCCAGCTCTAGCTCGCGTGCCGTCACGTCCAGCTGCTCATACACCTTGGCATGCTGTTCGTTCATCTCCCGCAGCATCTCCAGCTGCTTGGACAGGTACTGCAGGAGAGACATCGTTAATAAACCTTAATAAACCTTCAGCCGTTTGTATATAAGCTTCTACTTATATGTGCGAGACAGACAATGGGTCTAGAATCCATTCAATATACCACAAAGCATGAGATGCTTTAAAAAAAATATATTTTCTGGAGTTTTTGTGTATGACAAAAGATATTTTAGAAACATCTTAGTTTCTCAGGATCTGCCAGCTTTACAATGGCTGGTGTATGGGCATCAACTGGTTTGTGGTTTAAAGCAAGAAAAAATTTAGAACTTGAAGTGTATTGTCTAAATTTTCATTTTTAGAACCCCCACCTCTATGATGGTTCTGCAACCTTTTAGAATTATTTCTCATTTAGAATTACCCCGAGCATTCTGAAAATGACTGCGAAATATGGAATCAAAATGAAGAACTATTCTTTTCCTTGCCAGAAAGCCATTTCTTATAGGTGGTTGAGTAAATTAATTTGACAAAAAACGGCCTTTTGTTTTTCTGCACAGCATTTAAAAGGTCTAGGAATGTAAAGAAATTCCAGAATATTACTACTAAAACATCTCTAAAATATCATCCATATCTCATAAATGCAAACAGTGCCCTTGGCAGAAGGAGCAAAGTACCAAATTTCACAAAATCATGAAACGATCACACCTTAGGGCTCGATGTTACACAGTGAGATGACATATAGATCAGGGTGGCTATGTATAGTGCACAATAATTACTGATGAAACAGTTTATGAAAATCATTGAAGAGGTGGAGGATTTTAAGGTAAGCTGCAGCTGCCATATTCCTAGTGTTGCGCAACTTATCCCTTATATGATGGACTGTTCAACTCTAATGAAATTACGATACAGGCAAGGTGACTGCTGCTGTGGAGTCATCCCATGCCCCCATAAGGAGAAACCGTTTTCCACTTCTAATGCCCCGGCACTTCCTCCTCTCCACCCTCCTCCCTGCATGCTGTGAAGTTTAATTGCCCAAATGGAGTGTCAAGGTGAGAGGAGGGGTCAGGTGAGAGAATCTAACGCAGTCTCTGCTGTCAATGTGCCAGGCGCCCCTGCACCACCGGATTTGCCTCAGTTAGACACTTGGCAATGGACAGAGGAAGGCTGACTTGCATGCCAGAATGCACACACAGAGAGCAGCCACAGACACGCACGGCACGTGTACACTCGCATGCACAAAGGCAGTCACGGGCATGTACGCACGCACGCTCGCACACATTAATAAGGAGATATATAGCCACAACATCTGCTCTGCAAAATGTGCTGCAGCATCTAAAGCTGGTCATTTTGTTCCGGTTACATCTAGGTCGGCTCTATACCAATTCTTGCTGAGTCAGCTTATCAGCAATAATGCGATGTCTTCCCTATATTCTGAATGCTCTGTGTAACCTTGGGCCAGGCACAGCGTCTCTAAACTGAACATGATGGATTAGTTGGACTTGACATTGAATCCCACAAAAGAGTGCATTTAATAGTGTGCAGACATTTCTGCACACTATTACATCATGTACACAGATTACAAGCACAGACTGTTCCCACAGCAACACATACGCACAGCATTTTTCTCTCCTTTTTCTGCCAGCTCTGTTTTTTCTACTCATATCATCTGTCATTCTCTAGAGGGGGGGACCTCTGTTCAGGCTGAGACTGACAGAATTATCTTCCCATAATTCTCCTTGGCTTTCATTTTCATAGCACTACAAAGTGCACAACAGGACCCCTGACTAAATGCTCAGAATCCCAATGAGGAGTCCCCTGATGGCCTTGGTGATGTGGCTCAACCCTCAAATTAATTGCTTCCTTCCCCACTGGTTATTCTTTCCAGGTCATATGTGGTGGTGCAGTATGAAGATGTCCTAGCCTCTCAACAGGGGTGTCCCAGACTGTTCTTGGTCCTCACTCTTCTCCCTCTACACACTCCTGGTTCTGTCATCTGTGCCCAGGTCTTAGCACTGTTAAGGTTTTAAACCTATGCTTATCACTGGTTTGCGCAGCTACTTCGCACAGAAAGAATGTATGCCTAGCCTATTTTACCCCACTGTCGTATTCCTTATTGTAGTAATGTTGTTTTGCACTTTGTGAGAGGCCTGGGAAAAGGTGACTGCCAAATGACAATAATTTTAACATAATCGAATAAAGACCCACTGGCCAAAGGCCCACCTTCATGACCAGGCAAATTGAAAACTCCGCTTTCACTGTCTGAGTATATTCCCTCCAGGGCAAAACACTGCCATTAGTTTGTGTGACAGTGCAGCAGAAGGCCTACCTCGATTTCCTGCACCTGTTCCTCATTGGTGATGTACATCTGCTGCAGGGAATCCTCCAGCTCCTTGTTGCGTTCCAGCAGGGTCTTTCCCAACTCTGCCGCCAGGTGCAGGTCTGTGAGGGAGAAGCCAGAGAAACGAGAGTGGGGAGGAAGGGGTTAACTCTGGCATTATTTTCCCTCCATTCTTAATCAGATCGCAGAAACGGCATTTCAAGCTCAGTGCCGTAATCAGATTAAGACCAACGCCATTGTGTAAGTGAAAATTAAATCTCTCAATAATGCAGAACCTGCAGTCTGTCACTGAGATATATTTTGTTACACATTGTATGAATTTATGTCCCTGAACCTCTAACCAATATTTTAACAAAGCAATATTTATATTGTCAATTTTGTTGTGCCATTTGTTCCATTTGCTCTGCTGTATATGTAACATGTCCCCACACAATGCATTTAAAAGCATTTGCTTTTCAAATAGGCTGCAATATTCAACAGTGAACCAGTTCATCTAACACACCATTGGGGGAAGCAAAACGAGACAGGAACAAATCCCTCACCAATTCCCCCCCCCCCCCCCTCTGCAGGCTTCTATTTTTAATCCTCCATCTGATTAACACAGACAGTCACTGTGATCTCAGCAAAGATCAGCTCAAGGAGCTTCCTTATGAAAACCTTTACAGACACTGGCTGCATGCAGACGCAGTCCTGGTCTGCTATGGACAGTTTCTGACTACACAAGAAAGGACAGATTCTGGAAAGAATTCCAAAGGAAGTGTTCCAAGGCAATGGCAGTGTTCCTGAAAATGCCAGCTCTTTCATTCATGATGAAACAAAAGAAAATCAATCAAAACTAATCTGGAGCATATTTCCTGACAATTGTGATATTTTCCTTCTGATTCCTTCAAGTTTATATCAAATAATATGTTATGACATAAGTAGTACTCTCTAAAGATGATCCAAACATCTAGTAGTGAGGGCTACTGAAAATTAGCATGCTAACTTGCAAATTGCACAAACCTAATTGAATGAAAACAGCTACATATAACCTAGCTAGCAAGCTGCAAATAGGATAGGAATTGATGATTTTGAAAATCGGAAACTGTATTAACACATTAAAAAGGTATCTCTTAAATTAAAATTTTATCAGAAGTATTTTAGAGAGGCAAGGTAGAAGTAAAACTGTAAACTACATTAAAACTCTAAAGGTAAGGCCATTACAACACTGTTATTAAGGGTGCAAAATATTTTTTTCTTTACACAAGAAAGAAAATTAATGTGTTATTTAAATGTGGGCCAAGTTATCTCATTGGATGTCTGTGCTGAAAAAAATCCAAAGTTCACTGGGATAACCAGCTAAACTATTGTTGCATTCTCTATCTAGAGTTCTACATTAGGAAAATGGGGATGAGCTCATCAATACTCCAATACCCAACATCCATTCCAGTGATTGAGCTGGCTTCACACTTCTGCCCTACACTAAAGTAGTTTTTGTTATGCCAAGTATTAGATGAAACAAACATAGAAAGGCATAGTGGAACATAATCATCCCTAACCTCCTGTCGTACTGCTGTGGAAGTGCAAACCTGAATGTGTTACCTCTGTGAAAGCACACATGCTGACAAGCGGGAGGAATTCACTCTCACCCTGATCTGTTTTTCTTCGCAAAGCTAAAAGGGGGTAAAACGCTCCCAGAACTATTGATTTTCACTGGAGAATTATCAAAAAAGGACAGGTTTGGAGACAAACTGTATCACACAGAAACCTTCGCACCAAAACCAAATGAAGAAACTCATCTTTGGTTATCTTTATCGAAAAACCAAGCATGTAAAAACAAATATTCATGATAAAGAAAATGTTTAATGAAATCATTTTAGTTTCAGTGGAGAGAAAGCAGAATACGGTTTTCTAAGCCAAGTTCTTTTCCCTCCATGTTTGTTCATTTGCTTGCTTTCTTTGCTCTACTTCTGCCTTTCTCCATTAATTAAAGTGACTGAGGAAAAAAAAAACCAAGCCTACACCAAGCTCCTTGCTCTAGTTACAATGCAAATAGGGAGTCGCACCCTGACAACTTAATTAATTCCCAGGGATCTGCTCTGTGCTGCTCCGCCATTCTTTAGCTGCATGAAAAAAATGAATGGCTTTTAACAGATGATAATAGAATAGATAAAAATTAGCTTAAAACTGTACCAGACGTGTGAGGTCCTACATCAACAGTGACTACATTGACCCTGATTAAAGAACATGAATGTTGCATTATATCACCAAGACTGAGGTGTCAGCACTACAGGGGAAATTCTGCCAGGGCCCACAGTTGTGCTCTCTCACTCTCACACGCACACACAGACACACACACACACACAACTCACAAGGAAAAATGCAAAGAAGAGACAGAGAAAGAAGAGCGCTACATGTGAGCAGAATCTTCCGGAGACTGAGTGAAACTGAAGGCAAGGCAAATAAATAAATGAACAAAGTGCTTCTTTTGTTTCCTCTGAACGCCTGTCTCCCAGTGGACAAATGGCAGGGATGATTTTATTTAATGTGCTGTGGTCAATGCAATAAACAGCTAATAAACTAAAGTTAGAGAGAAAGTATCCAGCTGCAGCCCCCATTCACCCCCCTGCCCTGCCCCTCAAGACTAGCCGTTGAGGTGCTCTCATGCAGGCCCACGGCTGTACGTGACAGACACACCCACACGCACACCCATACACACACGCGCACCCATACGCACACCCATACGCACTCCCATACACACACGCACACCCATACACACACGCACACCCATACACACACGCACACCCATACGCACTCCCATACACACACGCACACCCATACACACACGCACACCCATACGCACTCCCATACACACACGCACACCCACACGCACACCCATACGCACTCCCATACACACACGCACACCCATACGCACTCCCATACACACACGCACACCCATACGCACTCCCATACACACGGGCACCATCTACAAAGAACTACTTTGTCTGGCTAATGGTTGGAAATGAGTTATGTAATTCTAAAAGCGTAATGGTGGTTGAGCATAATGCAATGTGCTGGTAGCACAACCAAGGCTGTGCTATGATGCTGAGGGAGAGAAAAAGACAGTTTAGTGAGGTCTGAAGATCAGGTTAATGGGGGTAGTCATGTCACTGAAGGAATAGCCTTAGGAAATGTACTGCATGGAATACAATTCTATATCTTACCGAAAACTGAGTTTCCAGGATGGATTATGTCACTTCGACATTCTGTACAAATACATTTCTGACGTCACAACCCCCTCAGCCTAAATACGGGTTCACCCACTCAAAGTGAACCCTCTGTGTGCATATACCCCCCAAGGAAGACCTGGAGAATATCGCACAAAGTAGTTCACTGTAAGGCGACGGGAAAGTGCAGCAAAACTCAGTGGAGTACAGACGACTTCATAGTGTCGTTCTGTCCATTCCAGGGATGCACAGAACAGTTCAGCTGCACACAAACTGCTGCTGCGGTTGAGCTCTGAATTAGGACATTAACACAGCCCACTTTCTACAGGAAAAGCAGCAGGACCGCACATAGCATGTAAACATGTGAGGGGCCAGGAAGCCATTAACATAACAGGCTTTTAGTGCTCTAATCATGTCTATAACAGTCCAGCATTTAGAAGACAAATGAAAATGGAAACGCGACAGAATACTACTAATAGCCTCAATGCATATGTTTGAAATGGGTGTGTGAAACACTGGACAGTGCATATCTATAACTGACAATTACAGGCTACACACACACACACAAACATTTTAATGGGATTGAATGTGCACGCAGAGGCACTCCTCATGTTTCACCATTATTTCCCTTTCAGCCACCCCTGCCTCTTCATTAACCCCGCCCCCCAACCCCAACCCCCAAATCAAAAATCCCTGTCTGAGAATCAGAGACATTTGTCTGGTTACTTTAATCAGCTCATCCAGGGCTTAGTATTGCCAAAGCCCAGACTTCTGGATACCACCAACCGAGAGATGGCCCAGTCACTCTCTAAACTGTGAAGTCCCCATCTGGAGAGTGTCCATCTCTGTGCCACAAACTGCACTCATTGTCCAGAAAAAAAAGAACCCCTCAGTGCACACACCATCTTTACTATTTTTTACTATCATTGTATGCAATTGCTCTTGGTCTGACCTGGAGGTATGCATCACGCTCCAGTTTGCCTGCTGGGAGGAAGAAATGGCTCACTGGCTTAGGGGGTTGTGAGACAATGAGTGGTCACGGTGCATGAATTATCTGCTTAAATATATCTGTGCAATGCTGCAAAGAGAAAAAGGACAGTCGCTTAGGCGGGAGTACACTAATGAAATTACATTAGTCAATATCGGCGAGAGCTTTCTGAAAGATTGATCAATGGCAGGGGACAATTCTTCTGACAAACACCCGAAGAGCCTGAAAATGCATAAGCAGGTATACTGTGCGGGACGGTCTTCATGTAAGACATTTTACGACATAAGACCCTCCTCTCACCTCCTCAGACTTCATATTTCTGCTGATTTACAGTGTTGTGGTGCTGGAGTCCTGTGTGCTGTAAGCGAAGCAGAGACACCAGCACTCTCTCATGAGCTGTAAAACGAGCCCCGCTGCTTAAGAGCTGGCCTGAGCCCAATCATTCCACGCTACTAGGTCTGGTATGAAGCATTTCCATTTGGATTGTCCCAATTTTCCCTAATTGGTGACAGAATAAATATTTCTGTCTCATTATGCCTGTGGCAACAATGTAAATAATTGTTTCTTTGAAACATATTTTAACAGCACAGTCATATATGCACAGTGTGTAACAGTACATTTTTAAAAAAAGAAAAAAGTGATTACATTAATTAAATTGAATACCATTAGCCTACATCCTATACCAACAGAAGGGCAAAAGAGATGACCAGTGTCACTGAAAATACAATAAAATTGAGTCTTTGTCCCTCGATTCTCTCTTCCACTCTCCCTGCATCTCTCTCCCATTCTCCCTCTACGTGTCCCTTTCTCTCTAGCTCTCCCTTGTGCAGTGATGACATCACAACTGGAGGTCCAGTGCACACCAGCTGCTCTGGTTCTTTGTCACAGATATTTTTTTTGAAATAACTGGCAAAAAGATGAGGATGGGGTGGGATGGATAAGGGGAATGGAAAGGAAGATATGAATGTGTTTCTGCATAACTCAAAGACAGCAAGGAACAAATGAAGCGTAGCACTGGAAGTAGCACAGCATAAATGATCAGTAAACTGGGAATGTGCACAGTATTTATGTAGGGAACATGAACTACAGGTCTTACTGGGTGTTGCATGCTACTAAGAGGAACAGTTGTTCCACTGATCTGTACTGATCTGTAAAAAACACATACTACTACATCTGATGGTACTTAAATTTGATATTGCAGAAACCCCAAGAACAGTCAACACACAATTAGGAAAAATTTAAGATTTAAAGAGATTTAAAATTGTGCTGCTACGCCGTTCTTACTAATGAAGAGATATGGCGTTTTTAAAGCATAACTTCTTGGTGATTTCAAAGGTGCTTCTGGGGTGTTCACATGCCACTGGTAGAAACATTGCAGCTTTCCTGTCTTCAAGGGCAGAGTGCCGTCGGAGTACCAGTGAGGACAGGAGCAGAAATAGGCTACTCTTCCAATCGGTGATGGCTTTTGTATCATGATGGGTCCTCCTCCGTGTGTGGTTACGATAATCTTTATACTTCAGACACTGTGCATCGCGCAGGCTACTCACTGTTAATAAATAACTCGTGCATTTCGACGGTACATTGGTAATGTCAACAATATATAAATCCCATCGGAACAAAGGGTGCAGACACTCAAAGTACATTGATGCAAGAAGAACAATCGAAGCTTTCAATTCAAGGTGGGGGTTTGTTATCTTCGTTATTGGATTGCACATAACAATACTAGAAAGAGCGTCGTTTATAATTGAATTGATATAATTGTGTTGACATTTTGTAATCTGTGACCTAAACCACTATTACCTTTCCCATCGTGCCTGCAATGTTGCTATAAGGCTTACAACATAGTGCGAGGTGGATTTGACACAGTTCGGCAGCTATGATGCTAGAAGCAAGGCCCTCTATGTAACGTTTACTGACTAGATAAAAGAGCGGCGTTTTGTTTGATGAAACAGCAATTCGCGTCGCTTAGCCTACATTTAAAACACGATGCTTTTGTAAACAAAATGTATTGATACATAATTTACTGTTGCAACGACATAGGCTACTAGCAAACAACACAGTTTGAGTAAAGAACCTTTGTTCGGAGATCACAAACAAGTCAGCTGAAATTATAGGGACTGTAGACAACATTAGCCTACAAGTGCAGAGCTACAATAGGGAGTGAAGACGAGAGGCCGTAATTCTTCGCATTTGTTTTACTCACCTTGCTCCAGATCTTGTTGGTCGTACCATGGCTCCTCTTCCTCCGTTTCAAATTCTTGCATTCTGCCTGCACTAAGCATCGAGACTGTGTTACCCGTACCGAAGCAGCAGCAGCACGCCGGTCGACCACACAAACAGCTCCCACAACCAACCACTGAACCACTGTCCCGCTACCGCCGGTCAGAAGAGGAGGAGCAGTTATCCACCACTGAGTAAGATACGATAGTAGGCTACAATTGCGCTACTCACTCCGTTGGAAAATAAATTCTTCCTGCAAAACCCCACGTATCTTTCTCCAAACTCAATAGCCTATGTGCTTTCCCAAATTTAAGTAGATCATTTCAAACAGAGGAAATTAAACAAAATCAGAACGATGTGACACCGAGGTAGCTCAAGCACGTCAATAATGAGCTCTTACCACCAACCTACCTGACTTTATTAAAGAGCACACGGGCCGTATTCGCATCGAACCCCAAAAACGAGAATAAAATGTTTAGACGCATCAAGATGCGACAGTGAATAAATTAATCCAAATGAATCTATGCACAACCTAAATCAATGCTGCCCGTCAGATTTAACGCAAATATTCCATTTCTGTCCATCAGCATCAGTGCTGTAGCCTATGGTTCGGTTTGATGCGCGCTAACGGGACAGCAGAGTAGGCTACCCGTGTTGCCTAGCCAAAGTGCTGCATGATGATCATTCATACAATTGATTTAAGCAAGGAGGTTAAGCTGCTTGAATTAAATACGTATTCATCTGATGTCGCACTATTCCATCTTAGCTAAGAATTGTTCCGATATTTCCCTGATTTGTGTCATCTCTCATCCTGTCACTCTATCCCAATGAGCTCTTTCTGTAGCAGACGTGGCAGATGCTGAAATCCCCCTCCCTTCTTAGCTGCAGAAATATAATTCATCCAACTGGACAGCAAGGCTAATTGAGAACGTCACTTTCAGAATTATAAGTGTGTGTGCATGGTTCGTTGACCAGCAATGCAGTGCACACTTACAAAAAAAACAATTCCCCCTCTTTGTACTATATCAATATTAATGTCACACTTAAACAAATTAAGTCACGCGTAAACGACAGAGACCCATGCACAAACACAAGCCCTGATTTGGGCAGGCTGTAAGATAATTATGCTGTCTCATCCGAGAAATATTATGCTTAGAGGTAATTGTACGGGTTAATTTTGGACACAATAGATTGTGCAATGGAAGTAGAAATGTCACACCCGTCCATAACATTTTTTCTTGAAATTATATAGCCTAATAGGCTTACAATCATTTCGGGGTCATCCAACTATTTATAGCTAGGGGTTGGTTAAATTATTTTGCGAAATGAGTTTCCAAACTCTTGCGTTTTCTGTTGCATTTAAGATTATTGGAGACAAAATATATAAAATCCTCAACTGAATGTGAAAATGCTACGTCGGTGTATTGAAGTCAACATATCAAAGTTCAAACACCAACAAGTAATAATTCATGTATTCTGATACAGTAACCTATTGTGTGGCGGTTTTGGTTTCATATTCATCCTTATGAATATGGATGATTGCTTGTCCACAGTTTAAACAGTATAATTTAATGGAAAATTCTAAGTTCTATGAATAGGAATTACAAAATGTATTTTTTAAATTTCCATTGCCTAATGCCATGAAGTTGTAAATGACTATTTTAGAGGACATACATTTTTATAATCTGCGATTGAAATCAAGCAGAATAAGGATATGTTAACGTAAAACTTGTACAGAACTGAAGTCGTCGTCTAGGCAATGTAGCTCCACGAGTTTTACTAACAGTTGTTTTATTTTGCTGCCCTCTATTGACTGCTTTTGAGAGCAACATGCAATCGCTTGGTGAGTTGAGGCAGAGATTAACCTCCATTCGCCACCAGGTGTCAGTCTAAGCTGTGCTTTAGGACGTCCTGTTCTCTACAATGTAGCCTTTGATGAGCAACACACTCACCGCTTGAATTTAATCACATTGTATTACTTAGAGCACCGTGGACAATGGAAACTGTAGTATCCTGGTGGTTAGATTTAGATAGAATTGTCATGGACGAAAGGATAAAGATGTGTAACCCTCATGGTTATTTCCCTAAGAGGATCATGGATAAAATAATTTCCCTTTGCTGCATAAAGGGAAGAGATCCGATGTTTGTATTAACTTGAGTGGATAATAATAATAATAATAATAATAATAATAATAATAATAATAATAATAATAATAATAATTATTATTATTATTATTATTATTATTATTATTATTATTATTATTATTATTATCATCATCTAGAAAAGAGCTGTCACACATTCCATAATAGCTCACCAGTGATTTCCGTTGGTCTGCGTGATGTTTTATGACTGTTGTGCGAGCTGGTTGACACAAAGAACAAGTTTGTTTGTCTTTAAACATTATCTAATCACCAACACCACCACAATCAAGAACTAAGAATGACAGATTGCATCAGCAATCAAATAAGATCAGATAATCAGTTATTAATATCCACGCATCTCTGTTTTTGGGGGACGAAACAGGAGCATCAGAATCATAAGAAGAGCATTATTGTAAGGTGAAACTATAACAGAAACTAACCATACATAAGGAAAAGTCACATTTATATAAGTCTTTATGCAGTTTTATAGCTCGTACATTGAACATAAATTATTATAAATTAAAGTATGGATCCATTACACAATTCATTATGGTTTACCCTTCGGGTATTGAATTAAAATATATACTTAATATAAATGCAAATATGTACAATTCTGAATGGAAGTTCTTAAGAGATTGTACGGAGGAGATATTTTCAAATCATGCACAGGAACCCATTCCAAAAATATTATTAATATGAGTGTATACAAACCTATTGCTATATGTGTTATCTTTCTTACAGTGTGTCAGATGCAAGGTTCACAATTGTAATGTCTTGCAAACACATTGCCCTTAGGGGCATAGAAATTTTTGAAAGAGAGAGAGAAAACAATTATCCAAATGACTGACCCTAATCCCTTCTGGGTCCTAATGTGCCATTCAGGTTTGTGTCTGCTCTGTTTGTGGTAACCAAGCCCGGCAATACTTCAGTCTCCTTGTGCAATTATGTTAGCAGAGTGCAGAATACCCATCCATACCCATAGCCACAATCCCATCTCCAAAACCACTGGCTACTTGGTAACTGGAAATATTTTATACAATGTTGAAGTAGGAAGTATAATTGTTTTAGAATGAGCTGACACATATAAAATCGGGCTATCATTACAAATCATGACTTTGACATACATTTGTAGATTGGTATATTCAATTAATCAATTATTACTTTATCTGTCTTTGGAAATTAAATCCACATTTATTTTGCGCTATAAGATAATATAGCATACATTTGTGAGAGCCTCTGTACTTTACATGAACCCGGAGGAGCTGCGTATTCACTGTTTCAGAACAGCAGTGCTTTATCTCCTGCCCTGATTCCCAACTGTGCAGAAGGGACCTGCAGAAATAAACCAAACATGTGTTTCCCATTAACCTTCAGAGGTGGAAAATCCAGGTTCAGGAAGTAAAGGTCCTCCCCAGTATTTTGTTCTAATCACCTGGATTTGATCATTAGCGCGACTCTTCGGCCAGGAGGTAGAAGTAATCAGTGAAGTCAGCTGGCTGAGTTCACGGGTGGAAGAAACACATGGCAGGACTTTTACTCTCTGATCCCTGGATTTTACACCTCTATTAACCGTCCACAATGACATGGAGAGGAGGAAAAACCTGACAGTTTCCTTTTGTTGCAGAAAGATGGCATTTGCATTGCAAAAGCGCTTTGATGCCCTCAGAATGTTACTGTTCACCATGCTGCCTCTGAAACACAGCTGCTTCGTGTTCTGAAAGAGGAGTTTTTAGTGAAGCTCTTCTCTCGTCAATACCCCCCCCCCCCCCATGTCTCCATCCGAGGTGCCCCTACAGTTGAGACAGGAAGAGTTCCATATTTCAGCCTCACCAGTTGGCAGAGGATGTGTGAGTCAGCCGTCAGCGCAAACGTGGCACTTCACAAATTTCCCCATGCCACGCCACACAGATCTGAGGCGCTGACTTGTCACCGACAGTGACGGGGTATCAGAGGCGGCGCTGACGCTCATCTAATGAGCTTAGATGTCTCGGGACAATTTTTATTTGGAATTCATTTGGACATACACGGGGCTACCGAAGGATTTGAACTTTGGGGAATGTCCCTCGTTGCCAGTATTCATGCATCATCCTCAGATGGAATATGAGTGACCTTTTAAATACAAATGTATATGTAGCTCTCATAATAGAAAGGGTAGTAGATTAACTAGATAGTTCAGGCTGCAATATTGCTTTGATATTGATGCCATGCTAAACGTCTCTCTGTGGTCTTTGCTCTTTGAAGCCCGGTTGTGGCATTGGGGTCCACTGCTGCTTTTAGTCCCGCCTGGACTGCAGTTTCTGGAATCATAGGCCCCAGTGGAGACGGATCTCTTGTCCCAAAAAGTACTTGCAGGAGGATTCCTGGCCACAGGCTGTGATACAGGACCAGGGGTCCTGGGGACATATGGAGAGAAAAATATGAGCATTTGCTGTACGAAAGCCCCCCAAGCCTGGGCAGTGTCCTATGATGTAGGCCAGACCTTACACACAGAGAACATTGTGCAGCCTGAGACCAAGCCCACGGCCACCTGCACAAAGACCGCCTTTATCCTCCTCCACCCCAAAGCCTCCCACAGACACTCACACACCCCACTAGATGAAAAAGAGCATTAATTCCCCAGATCGTTCCTGCACAGCTTGGCTGCTGAACGTCCCCGATAATGTCAGCGGTTCAGGAAGTGTCGGGTTACGGGAGAGGAGTGGTTTGCGCAGCACAAGCTGGAGGGAAACACCATGCACACAACAGCCCCACAGGAGCATACATACAGCACAAACACACAGTGTGCGTTTTGAAATATATTGGTGCAGCACAGTACTCCTCACTAACGCGCCTCTTACGTGGTCATATAGGCAACGCAATAATTGGAGCGCAATTGAGGTACCGTAAAATGATCCGTTTCTGATAATATGCAGGATATTCCAGAAGATTTCAAGTTATTTGACTGCAGAGGGTCACACCATATGTACTTTCTTAATATTTAATATCAAATAGTAAAGAAAGAAGACCGGAAGGAAGAAGACTGATAGCACGTTTGGCAATAGTGTTGCCCTGTATTAGCTAACTGCCTTAAAGCCGGTGTTTCCTTTCCCATACTGTTTTTAGTTGTTGCTCTGTGTAGTCTTAATGGCAGGTAATGACTATAATACATCAATTTTACATGGGATTTACATATTTAAACTTGGATAAGACTGTATTTATTCTGAACTGAGCTGAACTACAGCTATTACAGCATGAAAAGACATGAAACCAAATTAGATTAGTTTGCTGCTTGCACAGTGAAAAGGCAGCAATGTATGAATGTGTCACCACAGCAATGGGAAATGTAATTCATGTGGAATGATGTGACACGTTGCATCTTATATGGAACAGCTCCAAGTCTTCATGTGGAACGGTTATTGTTACGGCTACTTTATTTTCAACAAGATAACAGGAACAAGCATTTTAATGGTCCTCTAATTTTTAGTTGGTCAGCCATGTTTTGAAATTAAACAGAGACTGTGAGTAACAGAGCTGTGAAATGCAGCCCACACTACATGGGTGACTACTTATTTGCAAACACTTTGTTTTTTTCTCCTGACATTTACAGATTCACACATCTCCTATTTTTATAGAGTGACAGGGATTTGATGATGGAAGAACGGAAGTGGGTGTCTATGCATCCAAATGGAATTCTATAAAAGTTCCCGGCAGCAACAGCATCAAGGTTTATCATTTACACTATGCATAACTCATAGCAGAAACAAATGGCTCCCATGGTTTTCTACCCATGATAGCCTTGGTTTCTGGTTAGTTTGTCCATATCAGGATCACATTAAAGTGAATTAAAGAATAAAAAAAATGAAGAACTACAATTACGATAATTTGCCATAGCACTACCATGGTATGTTGGCAGTTATCGTGAACAAATGACCCCTCTCAGTTGGACGCAGTCTACCTGTGTCAGCTACATGTAGTCCTCCGATTCAATGGATGTGCAGCTCGGTGGGTGGACAGCATGGTGGGAAATAAATGGTGGCTGGATACTAGGGGTGTGCAGCGATGCCACTATCTGTATCTGTATCTGAATCTGTTGGACCATCAAAAGTATCTGTATCTGTATCCAGATTAAAAAAACGAAAGTGGGCGGGGCTTCGACCGGAAGTGATTTTGCATATAGGAAATGTCATATTTTCTAGTCTAAAATTAATTGCTATTGCAATTTATGAGTATTCACCCCCCTCCCTGTCTTTTTTTCTTTTCAAAACCTTTTGTAAGAACTATATTCTGGACTTATGTATCTAACTGGGGGGACACTGAACAATAATTTTGGATAAGAACTGGAAAAAATCTGAGGTACAATATATAATCAACTCAGAATGAAAAGGCAGTTTTATAAAAACATGAAATCATTCCATTATACACTTGAATGGAAACTATTTCCACAATAACAAACCTTTCTGCCTGTTGTGATATAATATTGTACTTTTTTTTTACTATATGAAGATTGAAACCCCCACCCCCATACCTCAATGGGTTGCCCCTGTATTGCTCCTAGCTCACACAGCCTGTCCTCTCATTTTGTTTTTGCGCTATGTGAAATGCGATGCCAAATTCACGATGGTTAAACATATTACAGATTGTAGGTTGCACAAAGCGGGAGGTGAGGGTGAGGATGTGTGTGTGTGTGTGTGTGTGTGTGTGTGTGTGTGTGTGTGTGCATGTGTCATTTGTGTGTGTGTGTGCATGTGTCATTTGTGTAACCGCAGTGGCAGTGAAATGCTTGTTGCAGACTGAGCCCACTGGCATTAACGTTCGCCTTTGCGTTGAGCACTGAGGTTTGGCGTTACTGGCGTAACATTTGCACTAGCAGCAGAGCAAGCTACAATCAGTGTAGCTAGCCAGCCACTCGCTTTCACCCTCCATACAAGAAAATTAATGACAGACTGCCTGGTGGTGGAGTCGAGAGAAATATCCGTTTCCAACCCACTATCCGTTTCATTCATTAAACTTTCAGCTTAGCTACTGTACATGTTAGCTTGCTCCAGCTTGAGCCAGCTCTCAGCTGCTGTGCTGATTAATGGGTGGAGAGAAAACAACATCAAAAGTGGATTCGCATGTAGGTACATATTCGCCACAATCGCACTGTGGTAACTTAATTAAAATGAATATATTTAGCCTATATCACGGATTCTGTGAATGCTTGTTTCTACCCAGACTGTTTAACATTGAACTCGCAATGAATCCACACTGTGGACTTGTAACGTTCACGTAACATATGCTTGTCTATCAGTAGCATACAGGAGACCTTCCTGAGCGAGAGTCATACGTTAGCAAAATATCTTTATAAACATTAAATCATAGTTTGGTTTTATAATGCTGATTTTGATAGGGCATTTGTGTTAATCACTCCTGTTAGTGGCTATCTCAATGAATTAAATCTCTGGCAGACAGCTAGCTGTGCTGAATTAGTCTCCTTCTCTTCTCTCGCTCTCTCTCTCGATTTTTTTTTTTTTCCTAATCCGAATATTAACGAGCAACTTCGGGTAGAAAAAAATATCTGTTCCAACACATTATTCGTGCTTTCCCGAATACGGTATTCGGCTCCGGATACACCCCTACTGGATACATGCTGTGATGTTAGGTTGGGGGTGGCCTCTGATCAAGTGGTGAACAGGCAGTCAACTCAAAAAGATATTTGGCTTGCTACCTTTTATCTGTGCAAAAGAACCGAATACAAGATAAATCCTTTCTTAAGCAAATATATGAGCCAATCTGGCAACCAAAAGCTCTACAAAAAAAGGGAAAAGCTCCACAACAGAAAATAGGTACCCCCCTAGGCAGCAAACATACCCTCAAACAGTCCTCTCAGGCCTTGGAGCAAGGACCTTTTTATAAAGGCCAATTATTAGGCAATAGGTAGCAGCTGGGCTAATTGGAATGAGCATGCTTCCCTGCTTATAAGTAGGGCCACGCCTGGTGGAAACCCATCACTTTCCCTTCCTGGCACCACAATGCATTTTAGAAAACGTGACACATAGGCACTTCCACAGTATGGTTAAAGTAGTGTGGGGGATATTTTTTGCATACTATACATTGCATACTAAACAGTAAACAGTACACAGCTGCTAGTACACAGGACACAGGGCGCATTACATAGGTTCAGACACAGCCAAGAACTAGTCTGTACTCTACTGAGATGATAGAGGATGTTACAGCAATGGGATTGTCCTAAAATTATTGGCCATTCCAAACTGAGAGAAAAAGAAAATCTTGTTTAACAAAACGTTTAAAAAGGCCATTTTGAGAAAGGTCAGTCCATTTTTATTTTTAGGATGCTAATCTACTAGACTAGAAATTGCCAATAAATGTGCCAGAAATCAAACTCAGCAAGGTGCTTGTACAGAGAGAGAAAGTTAAATAAGGACATTGGGTGTGGTGTGGGAAAACAATTGACTCTTGGCACGCACCAATTTTTTAAACCCAAGTGAATATGCTTTGGTGTGAAAACTCTGCTACGTTGCCTTTGGTGAGATATTCCAGATGATCTTGTTATTTAAAAAATATACCTGAATGATTGGGAGTGTACTAGTCTCACACCTTAGAATCCATAGAACAGGGAGGGGTCCATTCTTCTTCAAGTAGTTCAGCCCTTTTGTCTTGTAATTCACTCATCAACCCACCTATTTTGCATTGCAATTTCTTTACCCTATTGAAGTAATCAATTTATTTTCTTGTCAATCACCCCCTTCCTGCTCATTATCATATAAAAACCCATCACACAGACACACACAGAGATCCAGTCTCCTTCCTCATTATCAGGAGCCCCTCCTTATGTGTGAACAAAGCACAGAGGCCTGTTTGCTTGGCCCACATTATGGGAGTGGGGGACACAGTCACTCTACACTCCCTGCATTCAGCTGTGGGATCCATTTCACAGGTGGAACAACAAAAACAATTCACTGAAGAAGCCTCTTCCTTCTTTCTCTCAATATTCCTTATTTTTCTTTACTGACACCGCTCCCTTAGCGTTCCCTAGTAGATGATGTGATGTCACAAAGAGGTAAAGTAGTATTCTCACCGCAGTGTTTTCTGCCAGACCCCCCCCCACCCCCCCCAAAAAAAGAAGAAAATCCAAAATATCAACTGAGGGAAAACCTTTTCAGTGTTAATCTTGCCCCTTTTTCCCCACTTCGTTCCGGCTGTGGTTGGCCATCTGCTGGCCTCACCCTCCTGCCTCACAGTGATCACAAATGAATATCGGGCAGTATGTGAGAAGCGGCTAAAGGGTTTACCTCCACAAACAGATACCAGTATAGACATGGAGGAATGTCACAGTGTCAGCTGGCAGACAACCAGAGCAAGCAGCCACATCCAAAGCACTCCAAAGCACACATATACACAAACTCTCACAGCCCCCCCCCCCCCCCTCACACACACACACACACACACACACACACACACACAAACCCCAGCCCTCCTCCTGGAGCCTGCTGTAAAAGGAAACCCTGTCTCCACGGTGACCAGAAACAAAAAAAAAGGAGGCAGATCGTCAGGAGCAGCTGGCTGCTAGATAGAGCAAGTGAGTGAGAGAGAGAGAGAGAGAGGGAGAGGGAGACAGAGAGAGAGAGCGCTGTAGATAAAAAAGGAAAGAAACACAGAAGAGGAGTGCAAAGAAATCTTAAAGAAGTAAAACAAGACCAGAGACACTTTCTCTCCAGTGGACAGCACAGGAAACGGGACGACTAATAGCACAACACAAACCAGCTGTAAGAATGTCCTCCAGTCTTGCAGTCTTGTGCATAAGTGAGAGAACCTGATCAAATGAAGACCAGAAAACTTAAAAGACAACAGACAGTGACACCGAGAAAAACAGAGCAGGAAAGTGTTCTTTAAAAGACAAAAAAAAAAAAAAGCTTTCACAAACAAAGTGATCACAGCTCTTGCAGAGCCAATGGGACTTCTGTCTGTGAGACTGTTTTTGTGTATTGGCAGTTGACTGCTGACCACTAAGAGCAGAACAACTGAAATCCTGCACTGAGAGAAACTTTCACAGCTGGCTTACTACTAACTTTCACATCTTTGTCCAAAAAGAACAAACACAGAAAACTGCCAGAAACTCCTACAGGTAAGCAGTGATTTCCAAGTTTTTCCAATGCTTTCTACTAACCCTGTACTGGCTGGGTGTATTTATATTGCGCAACCTCTTAAAGCTGTGTTGTAAATATCAACTTGATGCTAATGAAAGTTTTGGAATAACTTGGAGGGAGGGAGGGAGGGAGGGAGGGAGAGGGGAGAGGGAGAGGGAGAGAGAGAGAGAGGAGTTTTGTGTGTGCATGTGTGTACTGATGCAAAAACAATAGAAAAACATTAAAACAATGTGAAATAAGTCTAAACAGAAACAGAAAAAGGGGTTTGTTAGTGAAAGAGGATGGGAGATTTGCACATTACTGCCTTCAGGGTTTGCTCTCTCACTGTCTGAATAGTAAAGGGGCAGAGAAGGACACAGATAGAGGAAGAGAGAAAGGGAGAAAAAAGCAGGGGCCAAGCATTCTTCAGTAGCCCTGGCTGGCAGCTCTGACGTGGCTTTATTCTGTGGAACTGCACTGTGACAATCAGCTGAACAGGCTCCAACGCCCAGGTCCCTGCCTGCGTGCACATGCACACACACGTACGCACGCACGCACGCCGCACACACACAGACACACACACACACAAATTTGCACATAACCAAGCATTCATGCTATGACACACACACACTTGAGGGTTCACATGAAATTAGACAGCCGCATGTGAGGTGTGAAGGGAGACAAGCATGAGCTTTAAACAGGTAACAACCGAAACACATTTACCACCACATGTTATTGGAACCTTTTCAAAGCAATGTTGCTGGTGGCGTTTTTTTAAAACAGGAGTAAACTGACGGTGCAAAACCTGAAAGCATCCCGGTGTTCAATCCAGATGCCTCGGGCATTCCAGCCCCAACATGTGGCATGGTGGCGTGAGAGGCCTTTCTCACCCACCTGCAAACAGGCATAAGGGTCACTGCGTCAGGGCAAGCGCTACAAATCTCTGCTGGGTACTATAGACCCTGGGCTGCACTGCTGTGTGGAGCAGTGAGGTATACTAATGCTCCTGAAAACAGAATATAAGAGGGACCTCAGAATAATACGAAGATACTCCCTAGAACAGGATGTGGGCGTTGGATTTGCATCACTAGACGTCAACATCAATGGCATCTGTGCTGATTAGTGGGTGTCCTACCAGTTTAGCTACCAGTGGTTCCGCCCACGTGCTATTCACACAGACTGACACCAGTCACTTCTCAGCTGTTGCAATGACGGGGCTCACAGAAATGCCAATCCTGAAATAGTGGGCCAGGTTTATAATTAAGCTACAGTATGTTACAAACTGTACAAGCAGGGCTCTGCTGTATGGGATATTTTTACACTACACTGTGTATCCAAGCTGAGGCTCCAGTCAACTTTTCCGGGAGAGCCC
This sequence comes from Synaphobranchus kaupii, assembly GCA_029718625.1. NCBI lineage: Eukaryota > Metazoa > Chordata > Actinopteri > Anguilliformes > Synaphobranchidae > Synaphobranchus > Synaphobranchus kaupii. The sequence goes on along the minus strand of CM056396.1, from coordinate 793,216 downwards.
CTTATCTAATACGCCCCACGCGGTGCGCATATGCACAGAGACACACACGCACACTAGCAGTTGAATGTTTGTCTGGCCAGTCTTTCAGAACTTTTACATACACACCCCTGCATGCTCTTCAGCAATCCAATACCCAGTTCTCACACAGCATCTAACTTTAACTGATTTTACTATATTGAATTCATGATCAAAATAAAAAACAACACATTTACAATTTCACATCATAAAAGTAGATAAATATAAAAGTCATATTTGGTTGTTTACAAGTCTAATTGCAATGGCAATTGTTCCATCTATCAAGTCCCACTTCTGCTGTGATGCTTCACACAGCTCACTTCATGATGCAAGCATACAGAGTCTGAGACAAGACGCATATTTGCTCTGCCAAATACCACATTTGCTCTTGCGCAATAGAGTACGGCTACAATCAGGCAGTTTTCCTTAGGTACCAGTTAATGGAAAACATACTGTGTGGTGTGCGCCATGTGGTGCCCCAGACAGTAAAGAGGGGGCCTCTTTCAGATCAGGGACTGGGTGGTAGACTCCTGTTGTGAGCAGTTGGATGCATTTCAAGTTTCATCATTCAAACCCAGCTTGGCAAAAGTCAAAGGAGACTGTGCTAAAACTGCTCCAATATGAATGTACCACACTGTCTGAAAATGCCATGGAGATATTTGTTCATTTCAGAGACAAAATGAGCAAGCTAAAAAAAAATTTAAGGGAAATGTCTTCTAGCCAGATAAATGTCTATGGACTGGATTAATTCAACATTTTCCCTTAACTTTGATTCATCAACAACAGGTTGATTGATTCATAACTAACTTTTGAACATCAAATCAAAACTTTATTTAAATAGCACGTGTTGTACAAGGTTTTGCAATGTGGTTCACAAATAAAAATAGTTCTGTAAAAGTGATGATAAAAAGGTATGTTTTAAGTCTTTGTTTAAATGTCATTTGTTTGAACTGTCCTCAGATTCTCAGGTAGGGTGTTCCAAAGCCTAGGGAAATAAAAACTAACTGCCGCCTCGCCATATGTTTTTTGTCCTGGTTTTAGGATCAACCAAAAAAACAGGAACTAGAGTTATCTGCCAGGAACATAACTTAAAGGGATAGTTCGGAATTTTTGGACATAATGTCTCAATTACGACTTACCCATGATGTAGTTGATTGATGGAAACCATTTTCAGCTAATTCCATGCTGTCCCTTCTTTTGGACATACACACGTTGCTAATGCTAGCGCAACTCTATGGTAACCAGTGGCGGCAGTATAGTATAATGGTTAAGGAACTAGGCTTGTAACCAAAAGGTTCGATTCCCAGGTAGGACACTGCCGTTGTGCCCTTGAGCAAGGTACCTAACCTGAATTGCTTCAGTGTATATCCAGCTGTATAAATGGATAAATGTAATAAGAAGTTGTGTAAGTCGCTCTGGATAAAAGCGTCTGCTAAATGCCTGTAATGTAATGTAATGTAACCGGTAGCAACCACTACCAAACGCACTTAAACACTCCACAGTGCACCCAAAGCAAATAAAATACGACGACAGTCTATCGGGGTCATTTTGAGTGTTTATACCATCATTTTTGAAGTCAAACTATCGTTGAATCCTTTACTTTGTGCTGACCTAATATTTTCTGTGGAAGTATGGCGGCAGAGTGAACGTGGCCATTGCAACTTGTTACTCTTCTTTGTTGTTGTAGTTGACCTGTGCCAGCACTACATTCGTAGGTAATGTAAAGTATCGCTCCCCCGATAGACTGTCGTCGTATTTTATTTGCTTTGGGTGCACTGTGGAGTGTTTAAGTGCGTTTGGTAGTGGATGCTACGGGTTGCCATAGAGTTGCGCTAGCATTAGCAACGTGTGTATGTCCAAAAGAAGGGACAGCATGGAATTAGCTGAAAATGGTTTCCATCAATCAACTACATCATGGGTAAGTCGTAATTGAGACATTATGTCCAAGATTCCGAACTATCCCATTAAAATCATGTCTGAAATATACTTGTGTGCAATGCCACGTAAAGGCTTAAAAAACCAATAAAAGAATCTTAAAATTGATTCTAAAACTGAGTGGAAGCTAATGCACAGACTTTTAAACAGGTGTGATATGTGCTATCCTTCTTGTCCTAGTTAAATATGGAAGTTTATGCCATGCTTGTGGACAATAGCCCCTAATGGGAACATGTAAACACTGAATAGTAAAGGCCCTAAAATTGAGCCCTGGTGCACACTACATGTAATATGCACTTTTTCTGAAGAGTGGTCACCAAGGGAAACAAAAAAATTACGGTTTATAATGTAGGTTCTAAACCAATTTAAAACTGTGCCAGAAAGGCTGACCCAAATGCTGTCTGTCAAGGAGGATCTATCTCATGGTCATAGGTATCTAATGCCGCACTAGGTCTAGCAGCATTGTCAAAGATTGTTTGATTGAATCCAAGCCAATATGTCCTCATCAGCTTCTAGGACAGGCACAAGATATGGACAGTTGAACTCAGGTCTGATATCTGTTATCTGTACCTAAAAGCACCAAGACCTTACCTCTGTTGTCTGTGTCTAACAGTGGCTTGGTGTTACTCAACATGGATGCCAGGGAGGAAGTATTGGACCTGCTTCACAAGGTGTGGACCAAGCTGCAGGGCCTACCTAATGCTAACCCCCTGGATTTGGGAGCCTTCCTTGTCCTCATACTCTTCATTGGTGAGCTGGGGTGGGAGGGTCATAGGGGAGGAGGGAAGGAAGGAGAGTGTTGTTGCTGTTGAATACCTGTCAGTTACATGAACGCCTGGTTATGAGGTTGACTCATAGACAGCATTCCAACACACCAGCACATGCCCTGAACTCCTTTACGCATCTGTGTTATAACTGGGTCGTGCAATTCTCAAACACACATATGGGATAAGGAATACTTTTTTGTCAAGAAGAGGAGAAAAATTGCCACAACTATTATCCATAAAGACTGCTTTTAAGCCCACAAGTGCATGTAGAAAAAAACTTAAAAAAAACGTCAATACTGTTTATCAAACGTGTACAATGAAATACTCCTGTATGTTCCTTTACAGTAACCTTCCTGCTCTTGATGTTGATGTCCTGCATACACTGCTGCTGTTGTGGCAAACAGAAGTACCAGGCCACCCGTGTAGAGCCTGTACACCCACTTTGAGAACTGGGCCCCGAAGGATGACACAGTGCTGAGCCAAGCTGACCTGTGTGTGTATGTGTATGTGTGTGTGTGTATAAGCAAGACAGCTAGGTAATGGCTGGAGTCCACCTCATACTTCACAGCAAGAGAAGCACCAAGGAATTCTACAGATTTCTCCTTGTAGCATTGAACCATTGCACCCCAGTGCGCAAAATGCCACAACATGTCGTTGAAAACGCCATTGAAAAGGCGTCCAAGACGCATTTCCAACACAATATAGCCGTCCATGGACGACTGTTGTTCACTGGGACCCTTCTGCCTGAAAACATACATTCTGTGCACAGGAGCGAAGGCCAAAATGAGTGTTTTCAGGAGCTGCACCGCTGTACTGCCTGAGAGGAAGGAACCCGGCAGGACCGGCCCCTGATTGGTAGAACACAAAAAGATATGTACATGTAAATGTCATGTACAATCTGCCAGAAAATGATTAGCAATGAGGGCCAATGTGCTTTAAAAATTTGGAAGGACACAGGGTCGAAATTTCAGCCCATAACTGCATTTCTGGATGAAAACTCTCTCTTAGTTGTAATCTGAAACCCTTTAAACAAAACCAAATGATTCCATTTTGAGGAAATTACTGGATCAAGGACAGTGCCTGCCCTCTGCTGTACACAGTTGAAATGACAGCTCAGGAACGTCTGCCACACATTTGATGGATGAACTCTACACAACAGAAATATAACTGCCAATTTATACAAATACATTCTAACAAAGTAGTGTTGCGTGAGTGAAGGATTGTGATGTCCAAAAAAGTGCCTACTATTAAATATGCTGCCAAATATTAGACACAATCAGGGAAGTTCACAGAAGCCAAAATAGTGTAGAAAGGGAAAACTAAAGGCCCAGCTTCAGAAAAAGGGAACAAGCAACAATTCTTCACAAAAAGTTAAGATGTGGTTAACTGGCACCACATCAAATGAGATAATGACTTAAACCAGCAAAATGCCAAGACTATTTATGTACAACTGAATGTAACATACATGTATGTCCTGGTTATGCTACACACTCTCTTTGCACTTTTACTATTTTTAACAAAGAGTCTGGATTTCCTCCGGTCCTCTGTGCAGTATTGAGTGTACAGTACTAGTTTTGCAATATCTAGGCTACTTGTCTAAGATTATATTTCTCTTATAGTACATACTGTGTTTTATTTTTGTATAATATGTGTGTGTGTACATTGTTTGTCACGTTCTTCCCAACTGTTAATGCCAACAGATAAATGTACATTGGCTTAGCTTTACTAAGTGCAAATAAAGTTTTGGTTTATTTAACAACAAATGTTTTATTATACTGTTCTTATTAATGTATTCTATATAAATTGTATATCATATATCTTTATAAATGGTTGTGTTCACATATTCAATAATGTGCATATATTTTGGTATATATTGAAAACAAGCCTTTTACACATTCTAAAATATATGCAGATGATTATCTGTATATGAGGCTGAATTAACAATTATGCTTTTAAAATGTTACGTTTGAGATTTTCACCTTTCTCATTAAATATTTATGGGTAAGGATTACCACAAAAAAATGACAATCACAACGTTTGAACAACGCTGACCAGGCTCTCACCATCACATTTTTGAATACGTAGACAAAAGCATTCCTATAACACAAGCAGGTCTGTACGATAACTTTCTCTGCTTTCTGTTCTGGAAAAAGTGGATTATGTACTGTGCCTGTGCCCCCTTCATTATTAGGCTAAACAAACCAGCCAGGCCTCGCCTGTGACTGTGTCAATATTATCGGTAAACATTAACCCGACATCCCCATTCCTGTCGCACAGCTAAAACACTCACAGAAATAACAGACACACTGACCCAGGCTCACAGAACCAGGTTGAGTTCAGAGACTCCCAACACCCAGGAGACAGGCAGACCTCCAGCAGCGCTCTGAACAGACTGTGGGGGATCCTGGAGAGGACAGCCTTTTCAGCACGACCAGGGGAGCTAAACAGAATGCGTGCAGCTCAGTGAGCCGCACAGAAACGACAGCAACGCGCAGTCGACCGCCCCTCTTCGCCCCGTCCTCATACACACAACAGCACAGCACTCGCAGGACACGCCCGACATGGCCATGGAGAGGTGAGTTAACCGAGCGAGTGCCTGGTTTAATATTTCACCAAAGTCAAAAGTTTGTTCATTTTGGTCAAAGGATCATCTCCCGTCAGAACCATATGTTTGTTTTGCTGCCACTTTCTGCCCGCTCAACGTGTACAAAGAGGAAAACACACAAGAATATGAAAGGAAAGCAGGAGATTGTATTCAGTCGATCATTTTGGTTTTCTTGCATTTGCCTAGTCCTTTCTATATTTTCCCACGTTCAATCATGAATTCTGTTACCACAGTGATACAATGGCAACATGACAAGTCACAATACAAATTATACATTAGACAATTTAAATCCACTCATCAATGTCCAAAGCGCATAATTGCTTAGGGGCTTAGAAGAGACTCCCTTGACCAGCAAATCTCAAGAGGGAGAGCTGTAAGCACAGTGGAAAGTCACAGATGGTCTCCCTTTTTGTTTTAATGAGAGCTAACTTAAGAGGCTTTAGACTACAAAAGCCTCCCAAGTAATCTGCAGGTGTGGCAGAATAAACATAATCTGTCGTCATAACAAGGGGTCTGAAAATCCAGATGTAAAGGGTCCACAGAAAACATTTGAAATAACTTAATTGAATGAATAATAGGCATGTATCTTAGCAAATTATAAAATTGTCCATTCCCTCTCCAATTATATGTGCACTCAACCTTCAATGACACAGCCCTCAATGTTTTCAACATTTTGGGAAGTAAAAGAGTAAGAACTAATTTCTAAATACATTTCTTAACAGCTTACTAGAAATTTGTAAAACTACATTTCACAGATTTCTTTTGTGGTGCTTTCAACTGCGTACCTTGGGCAACCCCTGATTTTAGTCACTTCACGCTATACTAATTGCAGCAGACAAGGATGTCTTTCCAGACTGCAGCTGGATGTTCTATGGCTGATAATAATTTACAAAAAAAACCATGCCTGAATGCTTGTAACAAATAGAATTTATCTTTCTTTTTTAACTGAATCATAGGAATGGGTCTTTTCTCCTCCCCTCTCTCTTTACCCAGTGTGCCAGCATCGCCTGGTCAGGACGGCACAGTGCTGGAGTGGGGGGAGTGGGCACTGCATCGGCTGCAGGTGGAGCCCTGGGCATTGGGCGGCGCCGTTGTCATGGCTGCCTTCCTGGCAGGGTTCCTAGCCCTGGTGCTCTTTGCCTTGATTTATGGATGCTGCTGCACTGCAAGCAGAAACAAGACGGATAGAAACAGGGTACTCTAAATGCCCGACTGCACCTGCAGTGTCCCACAGAGCCCGGAACAGCAACAATGCACACAGATACCTTGGCATAGTCCATAAACAGTGTCAGTAACTGAGCAGCAGTTCATGAATATTTCCTGAAAGGCCACAAAAGGAACCAATCTGCATTTCCACTAATGTGAAGACCAATCCAGATGTTTTGCATTTCTTTGCTCAGGTGACCCACCCATGCGGGCGACTGATTATACATGCCCTAAACAACTGTAGGAACCCTGAATTAACACCTGTGAGCTGCGCCATCAGTCCTCTACTGCCCCCAACTGCTAATAATGCAACACAATTGTAAATGGGAATAGTATTTTACTCGCTGTCCATTCTGATGTACAAAATCAGTTTTCACAACAAAACAAAATGAATTTCCATGTAATAAAAGTAAACGGTTGTCAAGTATTTTCTGTACAATTTCATTCAGCAAAGAGCTAGTACACGGGAATGGAAGCCTTCACTCCGTCTCACAGAAAGATACCACAGCTTTCAGAAACAATTAGAGATTTTATATTAGATCCTTCCTTAAGCCCTTTGAGAACAAGGATTCTACTGTAACCACTGGAGAATAAATGTTTATATATAATAAACTCTGCGGTTTGGGATGGCATTCAAAGTGAGAGTTACACTCACTTTATTAAGCTGTTCTAATAGTAGGAGAGTGCGGAATACCCCATGGTGATATTCAACATCCTTTACTTCTGAGGAGGAAATTACCAAAGCATTGCCCATAATTTCAGGAAGCAAAAGCTCCTTCCTGGACAAAAAGTTAATCCATACTCCCTAGCTGACTAGCTGTAACAGGTGGAGGGCAATTCTCATCCAGCACACCCAACCATTATGGAACCAACAGTTCAGCCCGTTTACATTGAGCAATAATCCTGCACTTGCTGGTTATGAATGCAAATACAATTTCAATACACAATGCCTGTCATATTGCATCAGACAGGTGTACTTACTCAACTGCATATGAGAGTAAAGCCTTGACCTGACACCTGCCTTAACCACATCAATGCTAATGTGATGATAGGCTGGTGGCTCAGTAGTCAGTACAGTCAGAAAAGGTCAATCAGGAGTTAATCAGCATCATCGTCTATTAAAATAATTTTGAAAAGCAGAGATTAAACGCATTGAAACCTTGGTTATTGTCAAGGTAGAAGATGACATAGCCTATGCTTTCCTGCAGCTCGTGTGTTCGAGAAAAAGTTATTTTGTGACCTGTACTTTGAACAGTGATGGCCCTCTCAGGCCCGTCATCGACAGCAGACTAGACCGCCACGGCAGGTGGCTAGTACAGTATATGGCTCAGAGTTTAACCTTCATTGAACTGCTGTTATTTAATTGATGCTGGTTAACTGAAGATAAAAACAAAACTATTTCAGTATTTGTCTCAATTTAATTGAAATTTAGGTATCAACGGCAAAAACGTAATTTGATTAGCTGTTTACGTTTACTTATTTCTTCATTCATGTGCTCTGCTCCACCTATTTTCAACCAGAGCATAAACTGTTGGAACCACATAACTGTGGTTGGCACGATGCCTTCAACAGGCCTGTTCCTCGCTGTTCCTCCTTTGTTTACACCGTAGACATGGCGCTTTTTTATGAGTCACAGGTTCTTGTTAAAGTATACCAAAGAGCATGCGCATTACAATCACCAAATGACGCCATAGTTGTGCGACTCGTAACAGCAATGGCGAGCGGAAAAAAGAATGTTCCCCTATCTTCGTTGGCGGTTTACGATTCAGACCCCGATTCCGATGTAGAGGCCGTAGAAACAGGTAGGACTCAGTCCCTGCTGTTTAGAGTGAGAATGGGGCCACAGTGTTTTACCTTAGTGTATTTTTGCGGTTCATTTGTTCAATGGGAGCTTGGTCTATACATGGAATCGAAGAAGTCACTATTTCTACTAGTAACACTCGTTAGCTATCTAGTGCTAGCTGAGTTAAATCACAGTCATTAGCTACGTTAATGTTAAGTAATTTTGTCAAGCAAACAGGAAAGATAACGTTAGCAATTCACATATTCAGCTCACATAGTTTATGTTGTGAAAGACGAGGACACATCTCCCTGGTTGTAGTTGATCATAACGTTTCTAGCTATAACGATTAGCTTCCGAATATCACCATCGTTAGCTAGCTAGCTGGCTAACGTTGTAACGTTAAGCAACGTTAGCCTTTTTATCTTTTTAGTTGTTTCGGTGTACGTTTTAAACCCATTCCATACTTAAACTATATCCACGAACTGCGCATTTGGCAGGATACGTGCAAAGCGAAATGTTGAAATGTCTTCATTCATTTAACGTTAGCTTAGAGCATCTTAAAATGACTAAGTTAGCCTATGTGTGAGTAACGTTACATAACGTTACACTTCGATTCACAATGATTAACGGGTGACCCAGCCAGGTAGCCACCACATACTGCAATTTAGTGCCTGTTTAACACACGCTAGTTAGCATATGGAAGTTAAGCCTGTCATTGTCGTGATTTATTAATATCATAGTTTTGTGTCTTACAGTATGAATTATTGTGTGTTAATTACAATTATTTTTAATTTAGGTTTAGGTAAACTTACAATGTTTATCGGAAAGTCTAAATGTCAATTATGAAATATAAATTAAATCTGCATAAAAATGATGACCTCAATGCATGGTCTTCATGAACACCCTGGGTTTTCTTTACAGACTCCAGTTAGGCATACATGAGTTGTCTGACCAGTGCACATGGCAATAGAAACTGATCTCCCAACTGTTAATATCGTTTTAAAATTGAAATATACATATACAGTTGCTGTCAAGTGATATCTATTGAAATCATTGGAAAATTATTTTTAGTTGACTGGCATAAATGGCATGCTGGTAAGGTAGTAACCTCGTGTATTTACACCTGTAAAATGAACAACTATACATTTACAGTTAAATTGTCTACCATCATCTGATTGCCGATCTTTTTGAAAGTTTATAGTTTGCAAACCGTCACTGGTTATGCTGTTGGCCAACAAATTTGCTACTTTCCTCTTTGTAACCAACGAGCTATCATCAGCTGTATACATCTGAACTCTATCTAGTAAGTGAGACTATGAAGGAGGTTCAAGTTAAAATACAGTATAGTAGCCCATTATTGTGAAAGTTACAATCCAAAAACTGCCATTTCTTTAACTACCTGTACTGTTTTGAAAATTTGGCAGCTGACAGGCTACGTTTCATAACTTTTTTTATTTTTTTACTATTGTTCTACTTCGTAGAAAAAAATTGATTCCTGCTTGTGTGATGAACACAGATTACGAGGCACATTATGTGTTTCAGAGGGCCATGGTGGGCTTGTCTCAGCCAGCTATGGGGAGGACGATGTCAACCGCATGGAGGAGGGTGAAGACAGGGGCTCTGCAGACGAGGACAGCGCTGACAGCTACAGGAATTCGGTCAGTCAAACTGTTTCTTGGAAGTGGCCTCCAATGCCTTTTTCCTAGTTGTTGGTCAAAGGACACTTGGTTTTCTCCTTGTAAATATTTTGAGTGGAACGCGGTGAGACGAATGCTGCAATGCATAGGGGGTGCATTGAAATGCTATGGTGTCTTGTGCGCAATCAGATACCTGCATTTCCAAGGAGGTTATGTGTAGATGTATAATTTGTTAAAATTCTGGCAGATTCCTTCCTAAATAGCAGGTCATCTCATTACAGCCCGTTTCATCCAAAAAAATAATAATTTGGAGAGCTGGTGTATATGCAAGTGTAAGAGTATTGGCCTATATACCAAACAAAGTTATTAATGTAAGCAGCAGCATGCTTACAGTCAAGCCGGAAAGTCTGCACACCCCTTTCACCTTCTCCACGTTTTATTATATTACAGACTTATACTACAATAGATTGAGTTCATTTTTTGCCTCAAACATCTACACACAATAGCCAATAATGACAAAGTGAAAACAGGTTTTTCGAAAATATGCAATTTTATTTTACTGAAAAAAATAGGTTATTTAGGGGTTACATATCTGTACACACCCTTAGCCTAATACTTGGTTGCTGCACTTTTGGCAGCGATTACAGCTTTAAAGCGTCTTGGGAAAGAAGCTACGAGCTTGGCACACTTGTTTCTGGACATTTTTGCCCATTCCTCTTGGCATATCCTTGCAAGCTCCGTCAGGTTGGATGGGGAGCGTCGGTACACAGCCATTTTCAGCTCTTTCCACAGATGTTCAATTGGATTCAGGTCTGGGCTCTGGCTGGGCCACTCAAGGACATGCACAGACTTTCTCCGAAGCCACTCCTTTGTTCTCTTGGCTGTGTGCTTCGGGCCGTTGTCATGTTGGAAGGTAAACCTTCGCCCCAGTCTGAGGTCCAGAGCGCTCTGGAGCAGGTTTTCTTCAAGGATCTCAGTGTACTTAGCTGCATTCATCTTTCCCTCTATCAGGACTAGTCGCCCGTTCCCGCTGCTGAAAAACATCCTCACATCATGATGCTGCCACCGCCATGCTTCACTGTAGGGATGGTATTAGCCAGGTGATGAGCGGTGCCTGGTTTCCTCCAGACGTGACGCTTGGTATTCAGGCCAAAAAGTTCAATTTTGGTTTCATCAGACCAGAGAATTTTGATTCTCATGGTTTGAGAGTCCTCTAGGTGCCTTTTGACAAACTCCAAGCGGGCTGTGATGTGCCTTTTACTGAGGAGGGGCTTCCGTCTGGCCACTCTACCATAAAGGCCTGATTGGTGGAGTGCTGCCTGGATGGTTGATCTTCTGAAAGGTTCTCCTATCTCCACAAGGATACGCTGGAGCTCTGTCAGAGTGACCCTCGGGTTCCTGCTCACTTCCCTGGCCAAGGCCCGTCTTCCCCGATTGCTCAGTTTGGCCGGGCGGCCAGGTCTAGGAAGATTCTTGGTGGTTCCAAACTTCTTCCATTTACGAATGATGGTGGCCACTGTGCTCTTTGGGACCTGTAAAGCTGCAGAGATTTTTCCGTACCCTTCTCCAGATCTATGCCTTGACACAATCCTGTTTCTGAGGTCTGCAGATAATTCCTTTGACCCCATGGCTTGGAGTTTTCTCTGACATGCACTGTCAACTGTGGGGCCTTATATAGGCAGGTGTTGGCAATCGCCAATCATGTCCAATCAATTGAATTTATCACAGGTGGACTCCAATTAAGTTGTAGAAACATCTCAAGCAGTATCAGTGGAAACAAAATGCACCTCAGCTCACTTTTGGGTGTCATATCAAAGGGTGTGCACACTTGTGTACATATGATATTTTACATTTTGATTTCTAATAAATTAGCACAAATGTCTAAAAACCTGTTTTCACTTTGTCATTATGGGCTATTTTGTGTAGAATTTTTAGACAAAAAATTAACTCAATCTATTGTAGAATATGTCTGTAACGTAATAAAACGTGGAGAAGGTGAAAGGGGTGTGCAGACTTTCCGGCTTGACTGTACATTAACTTTGAGTTGAAGTGCTGAAATTAATGGCAATGTAGAAATAAACAGAGCAAAGCAACCATTTGCAGGGCTGCCTGCATTGCTCCTAGTCTATTGTACGTTATGTCACTTTTGCAAAAGGAGGGCGTCAGGCTCATACTGTTTCTCATTTCTCCAAATAATGACTGCGCTCTGCAGTTCAGCATGTGCTCCCCTACAAATTGACAGAGGAGGTTGCAGAGATGGAACCAGCTTAGAGACAGCTTTGAAAGACATTCCAAATTGGGAGAAAATTAAAAATTGTGGTTAAAAATTTAAATGGTGACGGTTGAGAAAGATTTACAGAAAGACTGTATACAATAGGCTCAGTAAAACAAGTACTGAGTGCAAATACAAGCTTTATTTAAATTCTCAAACATGGAATATATTCTACTTCGGTAATGCAGTGGAAGCAACCAAAACTTTTTCACAAATTATACATTTATTTTACAAAACAAAAATTGCAATGAACTTCTATTTATAACTTGCTTGAAAACTTGTGGTGGTGTGCCAAAAGATGAGGTTATAATTAGGGCTGCCCCCAAATAGTCAATAGTTGATCAAAAGAACTTGGTCGACCAAATTTTTAATTGGTCGAATCGTCGCAGTGTGAAAAAACGCGAGAGTAGAACTATTAATTCCGGACGTGAGCCTTGTAACGAACAATTGGTGTCTATTAATTAAGGAATAGATCAGTTGTATAGAATGTCTGAGAGAAAATCAAAAGTACTATGCGAGCATTTCAAGGATGACCCCAAAAATGTTAAATGTAAACTCTGCATGAAACAATTCGCCTGTCATTCAGCGCATCTTAAAGGCCGGCTACATTGTCAGCAAAACGCGGAGCTCACTTCTCCCGAGCAATGCCTACAAACTTGTGTTACTCACGCATAATATGAGAAGGCTGCGATCGGAGGAAAAACAGCAGTGAGTTGGCCTAATGTGACGAGGTTCGCTGTAGGCTAAAACACACTTTTACGTTGCTAATATCGATTAGAATTAATCTTTCGTTTGGCATGTTGTTGAAATTCTCTTGTGTTTCAGTTGGCTGTGTTTTTTATTTATTTGTTTATATAATTTATAGCCTATTTATTTGCATTTTATTTTTTTTCCCATCTAGTTTTGATAACCGTGAAGTTGTTAAATTATTTAGGCTACAATGTTTTTGCTCTTTCGTATCACCAGACAAAAGGCTGCTTTTTTATTTGGTTATTCACTATTTTTAAGTTGTGTGTTGTTATAAAGAGTGGAAATAAAAATAACAATGTTAAATGTGTCATTGCTTGTTGTTCCGACACATTAATTTACTGCTTTGTCTATGCCATAATAGCCTACAGCGCGGGCCATAAGCAAACCGATGCCGTTAATAGCCTACAGCGCGGGCCATAAGCAAACCGATGCCGTTAATAGCCTACAGCGCGGGCCATAAGCAAACCGATGCCGTTAATAGGCAGTGCAGGCCAGCAAATCGCAGCCTGTGCGTGTAGCTATATATTTTAAATGCTCATAATGACGGTTTTGTATTTCTCTGAACTTACTATAGATCAGATGGAAGTCAAACCATTTTCTCATGCTCAAAAATACATTTAAATAATTAAATTAATATCATAAATGTGCGACGGTTAGTCGACTATGGGTTTGAACCGACGACAACAGGTCGACTAAGCAAATCTTTGGTCGGGGGCAGCCCTAGTTATAATTATTGCAATAATTCACAAGTGATTTTATTTCTCGTGGGTCAAAATAAAGTTGTAGCATTAGGATTTGCTGTAATGTCTACTGGGAGGCATTACATGCAACAATACAGTTACACTTTTGACAAAACAAGAAAATGCTGTTAATTTTTCTTTGAGAGAAAAGATTCAAATGCGTGGAGGTTAAATACTATGGGTCTGTGTTTTTAGTGAATGAGTTAAGTTGTGGAACTCACTTTTAATGTAACTGCAACAGCTTTTGCATTCATTGTGCCGTTAACCATACAAGACCTTTTATTTTTTACATGTGAACACATATTCCTCTCACTACATAGTGCTGCATTTGCATTAAGCTTATGTAATTGTGCAACGCAACAATGCAGACTCGAGTGTGGGCCATCCCAGAGATGCTCTCACACATTCCAGAAGCATGATTGGGGTAACCAGCAGTGCGCAGGGATTTGTGTCTGGAAGTCTGGGGGAAAGGGGCGTGATTTGGTCACATGCACAAATGTGAGCCATTATCATCTGGAAAGTAATCTGCAGAATGTGGTTCAGTAATATTGTCTGAAGTGTTTCTCTTTCATGGTCCCATTAGTGAATGCTAACTATGACCTACTGTATGTAGCGTCATATCCAAACGGGCTCAGTTGCACAATGCGCATGGCACCTCCCCCCCACATTAGCGGTGCGCTGTCTACTGCCTACTGTGGTGCTGGACCAGATAAAACCGTAACTCATTACTGAACATATAGTTTGGCCGATATGGATATCGTTTCTGTTATCTTTCTGCCTAGACGCGATACCATTGTGCCTTATGGTAGTTATTCAGCACCAAGAAACATGTAGGATCTGATGCTTTCATCTTTGATCGCCATCTTTTTGGCTGCGTGGAAGCAGATTTTGGACATGGCACCTCTACCGCAGTATTGAATGCAGGAAAGTGTCAATCCCTCTATGCTTCTGTTTTGAAGAGGTACAGGGATATAGCGGAGGTGGTGTGTGGCTGTTGTTCGTCTTGAGTGGAACTCAACTTATTGCATCTCAAACAGCATGTTATCAGCGCCCCAACAGCATCCTCCCTAATGTATTGTGCTGGCCGTGGCTCTTTATTGTGTTTGTGACATTATTCCCAGGCTTTTTGAGCCTAGTCACAGATTAACTATAATCACATCAGCAATTTCACGTCTGTATACTACAATATAGGTTATGCTGTAATAGTGAAATTAACTAGGTTAATTGGTCATTTGTACCAATTACCTTAATTCAAATTTTGTTTTGCTAATTATCTGTAGTTATGCACTTATATAATTTGTGGTGCTCATACTGTGTGTGTGTGTGTGATATCTGGGGTGATGCAATGCAAGGGGGAAAGTGCATAGGTACTCACACATAGCCTAGTTGTTATGAATACAAAATACAGCAGGAAACCTTGAACTAGAGGTGGTGAACTGGTGATGCATTTAATTAGGTTATGCTATGTTTGGTGCAGTTAGTGGCTTATGACTCAACATGTTTCTCACTTCTGCCTGAATAAGATGCATTGCAAGGTTAAATTTGTTACATTATTAGCTCAAATGTACACATTTTCCCCCTCTTCAGTGTAAGCATTTGAAAAATGCATTTGATTGCACCACAACTTCTCGGTGAAGGTTACTCATCTCTTGCTGTTCTGTCTAATTTGCAAACTGGAAAGGATTAATACTGTAGTGGGGTAGCTTGGAGCAGTTGGCATAGAGTGGTCTCTCGAGTGTGACACGTGCAGAAGAGCTTTGCTTGTGCCCAGTGCTTTTTTGCCATGTCATGAGAAATGTGGCAATAAATGCTGCAGTCCAGCAAAAAAAAGAAAATGTAGGCGATGGACTTGTTTCTGAACTCTGGATTGTGCTTTGTAGGCCATTTCAGTGCATTTCTGTCTAATTTAGGAGTGCAGTTGAGTACTGCATCATACAAGTAGCAGGGCGGTGCTTTTTAGAGCCTGTAATCCATCTTATTTTGAATGGCTGCTTGTGTGGGGGGCTTTTGTCTGTCTGTCTGTCTGTGTGTGTGTGTGTGTGTGTGTGTGTGTGTGCGTGATAAGGATGTATACGTATAAGGATGCAGGTGTCATTCATTTCTGCAAAATGTGCATGAGGTAAATGAGTGTGTAGTTATAGAGAAGCATTTAATTAGTAGAGAAAATGCAGAAAGACTATACGTGTTTTTAATGTTCTGTATCTCTCTGTTTTGCTTGCATATCCAATACAGATTTTTAAAGCTATGATTTTACAAACATTTTGAATTTTTTATTTAATTTTCTTCCCTGCTTTTTGTCCCCAATTTGGAATGCTCATTCATCCAATCATGTTCACGTAGCAGCGCTCTACGATTCAGCAGAGCGCAGACAAGCTTGCGCTCTCTTTTGGAGCATGTGATGTCACGGCCATTTTTTCCACATTGTGCTCGACAAGCTGGGCTCACAAAGACATGTCAGAGGACGCATTTTGTGTGTAGCTCAGCAGGAGAGCTGCAAGGGCCCGATTGACCAGTAGGGGTCGCTGGTGCATGGTGAGACATCGTCATCCCGCCTGGCTGAAACCCTCCCTCACTCCCTGGGTGATGCTAGTGCTAATTGTGCATTGTCCGCGGGGCTGCCGGTGCCGGCCACAGTTGTCACGGGCATGGTCCACAGTCAATACCTGACTGTGGGGGCCCAATCGTGCACTGGATCAGTGCCTTCACAGGATGAGGCACCCAGCAGCACCCAGCTCAGATCTTTTGAATGTAACATTCACTTGGGTGCATGGTCACTATGTGCGTGCGTGTGTTTGTTTGTTTGTTTGTTTGTGTTTATTGGCAGAGTTTATATACATATAGCAAATTAGCTCTGTTTCAGGCCCCTGCAATGCAGCAACCAGACCACACACATAAGGAAGCATGAGTGAGTGGCTGTAACCTCTCTGTAGAAATTAAAGGGAAACGTGTGTTAATTATTGTACAAAAAACAAATGAAGGATGACTAGGTCTTTCTTTCATCAACTTATTCAATGCTGGCCTTTTAACTTTGTATGCAGAATGATTTGCAGCGTGCACCTTTGCACTGTTGAGTGTAAATGTGCTTAGAAAGGTCAGCGCTGTTTGGGGAAATTTGGCACCGCTCTGTATTCAGTGACACTCCCCAACCCCCCTGTGGTTTTAACCTTTTGCATTCTTGTCTTTGTAGGAAGAGGACGAATCAGACCTCGAGGGGGGAGACCATGATGATTTTAAGGTATTTGAAACCCCCTTGTTTGAAGCTCCTAGTTGAAGGGGAAGGGGGTGTGTATACATGTGGGAACTAGCACATTTGGGAGTACTGAAAACACGTCTGTGCAGTTATTTTTTTATGGGAAAAAAGATCCACTAGGGGGAGCTCTTGGTTTAGATTTGAACTCTTCTGGAGGCCATTTCCACAGATATTATTGGCAGTATCTGGTGGTGTGCAGAAGACTTGGTGCACCTCTGCCAGGGAGCTTCATATTTGATCTTAAGGTCCAGTTTTAGGTGTGTGGAAGAGGCATTGTATGTTTACATTATAGTGAAAAATTAATGAGGGGGAAATGTGAAAGAGCTCTTGTTGAATTGTGAAGATATTGTCTACAAAATAAATCTTAGTATGAACGTACGTATGCCTATGTACACATATGTCACACTATGTCTGTATTTGTATGAAAATATAAAGACTATGTCTAGGTATGATTTTGTTTGTGTGCATACTTCCATTTTTCTGCATTAGTCATTTCATTAACAGATCAATGTACAGTTTCTACACAGACCATAGGGATTGTACATGCGTTTCCTTACTATTTTCATTTGGGAAATTTGGTACACTCTATGTGTATTTTTGTTAAGCTCACTGGCTACTGATGAGCTATTTTTTGAAGTATTTTAACGTGTGGGGAAGCAGCTATTTGAAGGGGAATGTCATGGTGGTGGGTTTTAGTGTTGGTGTGTTATTCTTTTAGCTGCCTCCGTGTAATTATTATTATTATTTTCTGTAAAAATCCCATCTTGACTGAGGCTATTTCCTGACCTGGTTGAGTCTGAAGCAGATGGGCGCGGCTGTGGGTCTGAGAGCTCCCCCTCCGCAGGCCATTGGCTTCGGCAGTTAGACAGCGGGGGAAGAGGAGAGGGCCACAGAGTCGGAGGTGGTGTGAGGGCGCTGTTGTAACTGGCACCTGCCTGATTCTCAGAGGCCGTTGCATCTTTTATCAGGGAGGGATTTTATTTTTTTACAGGCCTGGCTCGCTCTTGCTGTTTTGCTGGTACAAGTTTGGGTTTGTCTGCAGCCTTCCTGACCTCAGCGTGTTTGTGTTGGACAGAGACACTGCTGATTATACGGGCCGCCCGTGGAGCCGACTGCACTCTGGAAACTAGGGGGCCCGCCGGTGCTCTCTGGCTTTGTAGCTAAAGTCATTTAGTTCTGGGCCTATCTGGGCAGCTTTCTTGTGTGAATTCCCAGGAAAGCCAAAACCTCCAGGCCTCAGGTGGAGCCCCAGTAGCCCTCTCTCCCCCTGCTCTGCACCAAACATAAGGGTGCTACACCTAATTCCTAGCATAACTGCATGTGGCTCTTATTTTAGGCTTCTTTTGTGTGAGATCTTTCACATTGCAAGTGAACACGGGAAGGGAAAAAGCAAGTGAAGACAATGACTTGGGGGGGGGGGGGGGGGGGAAGCCAGGTTCAAGTTTATTTAAGACAAATGAAAAAAGAAACCTCAGGGGTTAAAGCAACAAAAGATCCAAGTCTGGTAAAGCCCTTGTGCTGAGCTTTTGAAACACACCCACGCAGGTTTATTGCTGTTGGCGATTAAGGAATCGTGGGCCAAGTGGTTGCGCAACTCTGATTTATACACGCGGGCGGCTCTGCCGCTGGCTTCTCACGCGCCGCTCGCTCTCGGATGCAGGAAGCAGAGCCGTTTCCACATTTTGCAGCATTTCACAGTGCCGTTTGTCACCTCTGAACATTACACCTCGTTACACGTGTTTTTCACACGCGAGCTAAATATTTTAAACGTGTCACTTGCGCTGCTGTGACTGTTAGGAGCCTGTTGATGAGTCAGAGTAAGCAGCTGAATATCTGCAGGCTGCCCAATGAAAGCACCCACCAGGATTTTTACATGGGCTTTTAGCAGCCCGTCGCATTTCAGAGATACCAGCTTCCTCCGCAGGGTGTATCGAGTCCACGGCCTTAAAAGCTGATAAACAAACAAAAGAGCCGGAGTGGTAATCTGCAAGCCACTCTAGGATTCTGTTTTACAGCTGACTTGCAGAAGTACAGAAAGCATTCTCTGCCGTAGATAATATTTTCATTTAAAAGCCCTTTGTACTCATGGAATGGGAAGGGTAGTGTAAATGCGATGTCGGATCCAAAGTATATTCTATACACATTTGTCTTTTAGGTGCCAGGTAGCGCCTGCGTTCGCATTTTTCTTTTTTTTTCTTTTTTTTTTTTAGAAACAGCAGTGATGATTTCATTATGCGCTCTGTCAAAATGGAGGCTGCTCCACCAGAACTGTTCTCACGGACCCGAGTGCAGGTGTTTCACATTCTGGTGTCTGTTATGTGAATTCATCATTCAGATCTCAAAATGGCCGCCCTCCCCATGGTGCTTTTTTGAAAAAGCCATGCCATTCAAAATGGCCCAAAACAAACTGGTCTGTACCCGCTCCAGTTTTCCTTGGCTGGCAGAGTGATACATTTCCTCTCCTTGAGGAGAAAGCCTGAGGAACAAAGAGCAAGAGCGGGGAGAGAGAGAGAGGCTCATTTCCACATTTTTCAGTTCACTGTCACACCTCGGGCTGTGAGAGAAAAAAGATGTACCCCCAAACCCCCCAACCACCCCCCCCCCCCCCAACAGCGAAGAAGCAATAGCATGGAACGCAGGCAGTTTCACGGAATTGCGAATTGAATTGATGCTGCTGGCTTTAATGGGCAAAGCGCTATTGTGGGCAGTGGCGGTTTAATTCAAAAAAAGTTGTTTGTTTTTTGATTCACTGTACGCCCGCTCCTCCTCCCCGCCGGCCGCCTTTATTCCTTTATTCCTTTATTCCCGGCCACTTGGTACTTCCCCCTTCTCCCGCCCCTCCAGGGCAATGCTTGGATATGCCCCCGCAGTTGCTAGGCAACAGGGTGGCAATATTGTGTGGCATACTGAGGTGTGTGTGTGTGTGTGTGTGTGTGTGTGTGTGTGTGTGTGTGTGTGTGTGTGTGTGTGTGTGTGTGTGTGTGTGTGTGTGTGTGTGTGTGTGTGTGTGTGTGTGTGTGTGTGTGTGTGAGAGTGAGTGAGTCGCTGAGTGAATAGGAGCACTGTTCCCCTCCATTGAACCCATGTGATGCCCAGAGTCTTGGCATGGAAAGGCAACCTTTCAGAAGCAACGCTGATCACCCCTCCCCCACCCCCACCCTTGCATAGTTTGTTGTCTAAGAAGGATCTAGTCTCTCTATTATAGGCTACACTGAATCCCCCATGCAGGATAACGGCACTGGAAACCTCACTAGAAAGTAAATATTTTGAAGACTTCATGTAAAAAATCTTTTCAGTCACTTTTTTTTAACCCCCGGAGGCTGACAGGGTTATTTGATGTCCTGACCTCGCGGAGGTCAGATGGGTTCAGAGTACAGGTTTGACGGTAATGTTAGCTGTAACCGTAGTTTATCTTTGTGAAATATCACCCCATTCATGCATACTTTTTGTGGTCATTCAATTTAGCTTGCCAAGTTGCAGTAGTACTAGTAGCTAATTTACTATACAACTGTGCCCTAAAATATTGGCACTTTCAGCTAAATCAACTGAAACTTTATAGGCAGAGACAATGATGGCTAGCTTTCTGAAGCTGGCTGCATAATTAACAAGAATAACTTAGTAACAAAACTAACCACCGCATTGGCCTGTCTGTTACTTAGCAGGCTGCATCAATATTTGGTGTCAACAGGCCCCAACACGGCTAAACATTAAATTTTCTAGTAGCCAACCGTTTGCTCCGTCATTACATTATTAAATGACGTCTTTATATTCACCTATTATATTATATATTTTATAACCACTAACAATATGTGGCGGTTTCAGGGCACTTTAGGAACACGTAGCCGTGAGCCAACCGCTTAATGTTCCGGTTATGCGTTAATTGCTTGCACATTATTACAGCGCCGAGTCGTAACTTGTTCTGCCGCAAAGCAACTCCTGCTCAGAGCTAAGAAGAGCGTGAATAACACGTAAGGATTGACCCAGCCCTGTTCCACAGAATGCCTGCCCCTGAGCTGGTGATAGAGTGCCAGTCACTCTTTCCCTCAGGGACCATTCGCTAGTTAAGAAATATAAAATGTGGAAATATAAAACCTGTCCCTGTAAAGGTGAGGTAAGGTGTTTGAGTGATTTCACTATTTCACACGACTTTCACCAGAAGTTACTTGAATATACTGGACATAGTTTCAGTGCACGCAGCTGACTAGATGGACAAGCCAATTGTATAACTGGCAAACTCTGACTGTTATTGAGTTTAACTCTTACTTAAACTGTAAGATTATTAAGCACCTAGCTTACTTAGCTTTTTCATGATGGGATTTCTACCCCTAATGTAAATACCTTATTGTATAAGCATGTTGCAATTGCTTGCCAAAGACAAAAACAACAAATAAACCTCTGTGAACATATGTTTTCTTTTAAACGGTAGAGTATTGTAATGTACAAATTAAGCAAGGGCTGCCACCATATCTCGAGGGTTATAATTTGTCCAAGGAGCGGCACTTCCTCAGGCCTGATATTAGGACTCTGCTGTGCCAGCACAGTGTGAGTGACAGGTAAATATGCATGTGCGCAGATAGATCAGTGTTCTGATAAAAGACACCCCTGGGCTCAGTAATTTGGTCACAAAATTGGCCAGTGCACAAGTTTCCCCGTATACACCTTAAGGTTCCAGTCAAAGTGCCCTTGGCAGACAATTCTGTGTTCATTCTGTGACACTGGCCACAGGTTTGTTCTCAAAGGCTGTAAGGTAAATATCGTACCGTCACAGTCTCCTGAGGGCCAGTTGTAGCTGTTGCTGACTCAACACTGGCTGTCTTATTTACTTTATTTATTTACTCTAATCATATGATGATAATAGATACTTATCATCAGCTAACAGATAATGGTAAGTTATATGTTATTGCAGAGGCTCTTGAGTATTTCCCCTTACCAACCCTGAGTGGGGTATTGTGCCACCAACAGTCAGTTTGCACTCAGTTCGCTCTCCTCCTCCTACTACCCTGCTCCTGTATGCCAACATGGCTCCTTGTAAAACCCAAATTCACTTTAACCGCTGTGCATTGGGATGGTATTGGGTGTATTGGCTGTGTTAAGGCATTCATGACTACATTTCTATTTAATTGAGTCAAGCTGCTGAATCCTCACCGCTGAAGCCATTACCACTTGCTACGCATGTCATGCTTACTGTTGTTGAGTCCATTTTGTAGGTGTCCCCAAGCATACAGTAAACGTATTCTATGACTGCGTCTTCAGTCCTGACCGATATTACTGCCATTTACTTATTAACCCGGCAGATTCTTCACAGCAGAAGTTTTGAATGGGCTGGATTGTGTGTTAAACTGACTTAACCTTTGTTGCATTTGTTGTTGTTTGCTAATGACTGAAAGCCTCCTCTTGACTGTGCTTTGTTCCAGGACATTGCAGAAATTGAGAAGAGAGACCCCAATGAACTGGTCGGTGAGTAGGCTACATTTACATGCACCACAGACGCTGCGCTCTGTCAGTGCTCTATCTACTATTATGCGGGTCAGATCCATATTGTCTGTGTGTGTCTGTCTGTATGGGTGTGGTTCATTTATGACCAGATTAGACCGACATAGCCTTGGCTATCAGACAGTAAAGCCATTGTCTGTTGAGCCTTTCTAAAAAGGCGCAGGTTACAAAGGTGCTGCAGGAAGTCGCCTTCACCTAGTTGTGTGTCACAAGTGGTAGCACTCACAGGTGTTTGAATTTGTGAATGATTACCTACCGGGCCGTTGAGCGCCGGCGTGTGCCTGATTGTACTGAAGTCGCTGAGCAGGATGTCGGTGCAGCGGTGTAAGTGTTGAAGAGGGGAGGGGGAGTGTGCCGGCCGTAAGGACTTCCCTGCTAGGCAGCGGAACAGCGGCAGGGTGAGGTGTGGCCTTACGCATCACGGTGTCCTTCGACGGCTGGGTGTGGGATATTAACAAGCTCTGAATCACGCCAGTCGCGGGGCTTCTGCACATACCGCCCCTCGCCCAGGTGCAGGAAACGGTGCGTGTGTCACCTGGTATGCGGCACACTAATCTCTCTCCATCACGCCAGACTTTGCAAACTCCAAGCTGCAGCTGTTGTGTTCTTGCCAGAGCTCCACCCTGCCGCCTGGGTAGTCATTGCTGCGTTTCGAGTCGATACCTGTTTTTCGCGCGTGTCCCATGGTTTTAAATTTCATTCGCACACATAACACAGTTGGATTTCAGAGTTGGATTAATTTATAATTCAGTCACTCTTTGTCTTTTCCTGTTTCTAACAGGCTTGGCTGTTATGCTCCTTATGAAATCTAAATTAGTTCCAGTGAGCTTTGAGAGTGGTTAGTGTTATTTCCTCAACTAAAAAAATGAAAACATGCAAAAACCTAAAATGGAAGCGGGTTTGCTTTCATGCTCAGCTTGGCTTCAATGACACGCAGAGAATTGGAATGTGGATTGGTTGGGGGGTGGGGGGGGTGGGGGTGAATTTCAGTAATTTGGTCTACCAAACACAAAGAGCGAACAAAATGCTGGAATTGTCTCGTAAAGGTCTAGGGCGAGGATTTTTGAAGATATGCTTTGTTCGGGGCACACAAAGGCAGCCCTGATTTGAACTTTTTCTTGCGGCCTTTTCATTGGCTTGTTAGCGCCCGCAGTCAGTCTGTCTGGCTTGGCCATCTGCGCGTCCTGTGTGTGGGGACATTGTCACTGGGCTCTGGACAGGCCTGTATTCCAGTCACCCCACACTGGGGGGAAGCCTGGACTTGAGAGCGCGACCCTGCAGGAGTCCTGCATGTAAGCACGGGGGATAGTCTACTTCATTCAGACATCGGTGTTACACTGTCCTTTCACAAGATCGCCTAAGGAGTTGTATGATTTAAATGCACACAGATCGGCACTGGCGCTGCTTTATTTAGTTCTTTTTTTTTGGTTACCTTTTTTTTTTTTTTTTTTAATCCTGTTTTCAGTTGTTTTAGAACGTCTAGTCATGCGCGTAGGCCTACGTACAAATGTGAAAAGGGGCTTAGAAAAAAACTAATGAGAGGAGAAGCTCTACACAGTGTGTCTGACACTGTTTAGGCAAGAAGAAACATTGTCAAGTAGCAAAGCGTAACTAAAACCGAAGCTCGCATGCACGCATTTCAGGTTCTAGACCTGTGTGGAAAATATGCAACACACGTGCAGGAGCATGTCATTTGTACATTTTAATAATTGTGGAAATTTGCATAAATGCTTTCAGACAACAGTGCATTCATTATTCATATTTATTCATCGTATTCGCGGTGATTTACGTGCTGCTTGCACGGTGCGGTACACATAAACAGATCTGGATGTTTATCTTCCATGTTACAGCTGCCTTTGTGCATTGTCTATACTGTGTACATACACAATACACGTACATTTTCTTTCCCCCCATTTCTCAGTTTTCCCCACAATATCAATTAATTTATCTGGGTCACCTAGAATCTGTGAGCGGATCAGAGCTTTTCAATATTCGAGGGGTCAGGGATATTCAGGGAGTGGCCCTCTGGTGTTCTGGAGGGGGAACGAGGCAATTTGGCTGAGCTGCACATGCATGAAATGTGAGGAATTGTTGAACTCATTTCCCAGTTTTGTGACAGACGTTTAATGTATGTGAGGCTGGGGAAGTGCTTCTCCAGATCTCAGGGATGTCCTTCTTTCAGTTTCCCACGTTAGAGACCATTTCCTCTCAGTTCTACCTTTACATTCAACCATCCACTGCAAGTGAAAGGGGTCGGAGTTTATGTAGCTTTTAATAAGTTAACAACCGGGTCCTGCTTTGCAATAGTTTTTAATACTCATTGCTGAGTTAATGTCCCATTCCCGTAATTCACCCTAGGGCAGGCCTTTAGCTCCCTATTTCAGACGGGGGAATGTGCTGTTATAGTCAGTGGAAGTCGTCTGACTTGCCTGGTCAGGTTTCGGAGAGGGAGAGAGAAAGGCAGGGGTATTTCATATCCTGCAGGCTGTTATTTCTCCCGTTCTCCGGCGCGCAGCCTCGTCATGGGGAGTGTCTCTGGGCTGCGAGCCAGGAGAGGGCGAGGCTGAGGAGGCACAGGGCAGGTCTGGGGATTTTCAGGAGTGACTACCTGAGCAGAGGCACTTTCTTCAGCCCGGGGGGGAGGGGCAGTGGGGAAGCTGAGGTCGACACCTACCTGTACCTGTTTGGACTGGAATGCTTTGTGTGCGGTGCATGGAGCAGGGGATTGCATTTGTCCATCAGAGCTTTGCAGAATATCCTGTATGACAATTAGAAAATTATATACTAAACTATTAAAGACATAGAAGCTTGTACACTAAAAATGTTACAGTGAAACACGCTGCTTTTCTTTCACGTAAAGGAATTGCAAGATAAGATAAACAATGACCGTGACTCACAGATCCATTTACACTGGTGAATTGTGCTTTACTCATTGCTGTCTCGAGCTGAGTCAGGTTAGCCTGAGGTTGCTGTGAGCTATGTAGTTGTGTATTTATTTCTGTGTAACTTTAGTATATTAATGTTATTGCTCTTGCCTTATACCTCACGACCCTGGAACATAACCAGGAATGCCATGCCAACGCGTTCTGACACTGCACAGTAGACATCTCTGCACATGAAGGACATGTTCTCATGGCATTCAGCGGAAAGAGGGAGCGGGTAAGGTTGGGGAAGATTTGACATTAGCCCGTTTGTCTGAGTTTTTTGCCTGCTGTGGAGAGGGGTGATTAGTGTTTTCACACCTCCACTTTAACATGAGTCCCGTTGTCAGGCTTCAGGCCGGCTGGGTGGACGGGAATGCCGAATGGCGCACTGGAATGACAGATCCGCAGTTAGGAACAGAACACAACAGCACAGCACCCTTCCAACACAAGCCCTGACACCCCCAGACTGGGTGGGGCCGAGACCGTCTCATTCCAAACCTTTTTCCTCTCGTCATGATAATGGTTGCAAAAGAACCTGGCAAAATCCCACGCATTGCCCCAGCTGGAGCAGTTTTATATTTTTAAATTTATCATCATTTTTGTTAGTTTTTTCACCGCTCTTTCGCTCTTCCTTATTAGACAAAATGCTCATGTTTACAAAACACTTTTAGCATCTTTATGGATTGTTCTTTTAATTAATGTTCTTTTAAATCTACACTAAAACCAGTCTTTGCACAAGACTGAATGTTTGCTGGTTCTATTGCTTCCAGCCCAGTTTTCAGAAACTGTGAGGAACATGTCGCCAGATGAAATCCGGATCCCACCCGAGCCGCCAGGACGCTGTTCCAACCACCTGCAGGTGAGTGCTGTGACTGTCCACCCCCATGCTCAACTGGGCCTGCCTGGGCACTAAGCTGTGGGAGACCTGGAGAATGTCCGAAATGTATCCCAGGCCACTCTGGTAGGCTGGAGCCAGGAAGCAGGAAACTGGTCGTCATTGTTCGGTTGATAACATTTTCACACACACATAAACTCAGCTGAACTTTTATTGAATAATTGTGTTTTTTTAAATTTTTTTATATGCAGGTCTAATCAAGCCCCTCTCTGTTTTATCAATATTCTCTAGCGTTTGTCACTCAGCTGTCCGCTTTCTGGCACGTTCAGTTGGCTCTTGAGTTGTTAATTGATTCAAGTAGCAGCAAGATGAACGCTGCCGCGCACAAGGAGAGCCAAAGTCAGGGAAGATGTTTATATGTTTGTGAGTCATGTTGTTGTTCACAAGGAGATATCTATCGTCCTGTTCTGGGTGAAACACCAAATGCCATTGCTTTATCTTAAAAGATTTCTCTCCACCTATCCAGTTGTCTCATATAGCAGTTAAAATTAAATTCACTCTCAAATTGTTGTTCCAGTTTAGGAAGGAAAGGGTCTTTTGTTTGGGCGTGTGTGTCTGCGCCTGTGCGGGTATTTTAGCGGGAGGCAGATTTGGCTGTGTGGATTGGCTCAAACGTGTCCCTGGGAGGCTGAAAACACAATGGTCTCCAGGTAGTAAACGGGCACTCTCAGCCCTCTGACAAATTTGAGAGCTGGGCCAAGTCTCTGTATTGTCAGATAAGCAGAACAAAAAGCCCTTGGAAAACTTCCCGTAGAATTATTGAACAACCTATAGTAAATCTGCCTCTCCCGGCAGATATTTTTTTTAAATGGGAAAATGCTGTAATCAGCAGCTGACATCTTGCTTTCTTTTGGTTCTCCAAGAGTTTGAGGCATATGGTAAAGTTTGGTGAACTTTTAACCAATCCCCTGTCATTAAGTTGTCCTTGTGTACTTCACACATGAGTCTGAGTGTAATGTCACATTCAAATGCCGTCAGTTGTTACCGCAAAATGTTACTGTGAACTGAAGCATTTAATACTGTTGCATTCCTTATTGTAAGAACATAGTCAAACAAAAGATGTTCCATTTTTTGTATGAATTATAGATATGTTTTTAATATATTCAAAAAAAATGATGAATAAAGGTTAAACTATACATGTATTGCATTTCATGGGTTTGCACCAATATGCCTAAAGTCCACAAACCAGTTG
The DNA here is from genome assembly GCA_029718625.1 of Synaphobranchus kaupii. Lineage (NCBI taxonomy): Eukaryota > Metazoa > Chordata > Actinopteri > Anguilliformes > Synaphobranchidae > Synaphobranchus > Synaphobranchus kaupii. Next base: position 765,752 of record CM056396.1, on the reverse strand, counting down.
GACAATCCTAATGCCCTTAAGCTGACAGAAATAAAAAATTGACATCATGCTCCCCATTTAAGACAATTTCCGCTCTTGTCTCTGGAGATAACTAATTATTATAAATACCTGGCTTTAACTTTGGATGAATATATGTGTTTTGAGGAAGGGATTGGTTTATTGGCTGACTCTGCAGGGCGAGTGGTTGGGTCAATAGTTAGTAAACTAAAAACTTGTAAAGATCTTGGATACTCCATATACTCCAAACTGTATGATTCTTGCGTATGCCCCATATTTACATATGGAGCTGGTGTATGGGGATATGAAGAAGCTAAAAGAGCTATTTCTGTTCAAAATAAGGCAATTCAGTGTTTTCTTGGGTTACATAAATTTGCCCCCACTCTCGCAATTCAAGGAGACATGGGATGGGAACCTCTGGAGATTAGGCAGAAAGGGGAGATGGTTCGGCTTTGGAATCGCCTTATTAATATGCAAGAGAGTAGGATAACAAAAAAGGTTTTTAATTGGGATAAAGCACACAACCACCCCTGGACAAAAGAGCTTTGTTCTATTTTTGAGGAGGCTGACTTGGTGGACATTTTTAGGAACAAGCTGCCCTGTAATGTTAACATGATCAAGCAGAAGTTATTTCTTAACTTCAGAGAGAAGTGGGCAAATGACATATGGCTGAAACCAAAGCTTAGGTCATATGTTCAGATGAAACAATCCTATGGTCCTGAGCCCTATATTTACTCTTATTTATCTAGAAGCCAGAGGTCTTTGTGTGCTCAATTGAGAACTGTTGTCCTGCCCCTTGCCATAGAATTAGGTAGATATACTGCTGTGCCGGAAGAGCATGTAATGTAAAAGATGTTGAAAATGAATTTAATTGACCTGAGGACTCCTTTGTTTAACCTAATGCAAAAACATAAACCTGAATTGTTTTGGGCCGGTGATGGTGAGAAATGACTATGGCTATTAAAAAATGAAGTATTTAAGACTGCTAGCTTTATTTTGAAAGCATGGAAGAAAAGGCAAGCACAGCTTTTTGTATGAAATTGTAATTTATATGTCTGTGTCTAGGCTGTTGGAGGGTGTGACCCTTTGCTATTTCTCTTGTGGTATTTTCCTATGATCTAAATCTGTTTGATGCTTCTTTGTTTTTGTAATTTATGTTTAGAGGTTCTGGATTGTGTGCACCTCTAATTTATTTAACTTTTATGCCTTGGTTTATTTCTGTTGAAAATAATGGTGTCTTATAAGCCCATGTGGGTTGGGCATTTTTGTGATGCATGACACCGAATGAAAAAAAAGTCAATCAATCAATCAAAAGAAAAAGAAAAAAATCAATCATGTATGTCTTGGCTGGTCTGTCATGATACCTTTATGTACCATTATATATGGCATTTACATTAAAACAGTGTAAGATTGTTTTTCAGTACTTCAGATCGTGTTAATCCTAAATATGGGTATTATTGTAGAGCAAATAGTTTTCCCAGTGTTTCTTGCAAACCAGTGTTTTCATTTTACTTTGATAGTAATTCTATTGTAGCAATGACATGGCCTGCAGGCCCAGGATATGGTAATATATGATACTATTTGGGGTCCTACATTCCTCTGCTCTACACTCTCTGGTATCTCCGGCAGGGCTGTTTGCTCATGAATATTAATTTCCAGCTCTGCCATATAATCCTTTTATGCCAAACTTGAGCCACAGGACAACAACCGTATAGAATTTATTTTGGCTTGTTTTTTGTTTTTTTTGTTGTTGACCTCATATGAATTTAAAATGGTGGCCCAGACTAAATAAAGCATAGATTGAATAGCATCAGTTGAATACAATTTCTCAGCCAAAATAAAGCTGTATGAATCAGAATCATAGTCATTTTTGTGCAATGCTGCTTTGGGCGGGTCTATGCACGTTAATCTGTTGGGACTTTCTGTTTTCCTCTGTGCTCTTGTCCTTGCCCATAACATGGAATGCACCACTGCATTATAGATCAACATTTTCTTTTACGTTATTAGTTTATTTAGAAGGTATCCTTGTGCAGATTGACTTGCATACTGACAATTTATACACTGATGTTATTATATCATTCACACCTTTGGGTATTTGAGATTTTCTGATTAATTTCAAGTGTATGAGAGCAGCCCCCCCCCCCCACCCCCAGTCTCTGAACCAATAACCATTTGATTCCAAATCTGCTCTCCTAATCGTTATGCCACATTGCTAATCGCGAGTGTAGATGAGCACGGCGCTGTATTCCCAGATGCTGTCTGAAGTGGCCGCAGCTGGGCGTGGCACAAACGCACACTACCCTGGTGCTGCCGGTCCCACCCTCGGCTCCACTCTTTTGTCTGTGTCCTCGTGACTAACATCCTGCCCCCCAAGCCCAATAACTGCCCCGCTGCAGAGGAAGGGCTGGGCTGTGCTTTTCCAAATAAAAACACTATCGTCGTTAGGGCTCGAGCAGCGCAGCCTTGCTCGGTTCCACAAAATCGGCCTGTTGAGCTTCCTGTTATTTGCACGGCCATACCTTTCGCTCCTTTCATACATTTTTCTTCTCACATCTTTATCCCCTTTTTAGAGGAGATACCCATCTGGAAATGTCATCACCCGTCCATCTTCTCTGCTGATTTATTACAGCGAGCGACACGGCGAGTCGTAAGACAGATGAGGCTTCGGTCTGTGCCAGTTTCTGGGGTCTCTCTTGAGCCTGGTTGTCAAATATAGCCCCCAGGTATCAGAAGTGGTGATCGCACAATGACCCCATTCAAAGCGCTCTCCTTCCTGTATACAGTGGTGCTGGGGTCAGATTCATGTGTACATCCTGACCGCGAGCATTCATGAATGGAAGGACAGACAGTACACAGGCATACCGGTGGACAGAGAGACAAACTTAGAAATGAGAGACGACCAGCCATGCCGTTTTGAGAGAGAAACACACAGAAAAAAGGCCTCAGAACGCTGGCACTACGCTACTGTTGGGACAGAAATTTATACTTGGTTTGTTTTCTTGACAGGAAAAGATCCAAAAACTGTATGAACGCAAATTACACGGTGACTTTGACACGAACAGTCACATCCAGAAGAAGAAGGAGTTCCGCAACCCCAGGTGTGTCACCTGTTTTCTGTTGGTGGCAGTCTTATTTCTATCAGTCATATACAATATATATAAAGTAATAAAGTAATATATAAAGTAATGTTGATATTGATGTGACACATGAATTTTCATGACTTTAGTTATGATTTTCAAAACTAATAATGGGCTACTTGATCAATTGCTTCACGAAAACCTTTATCGTGCCATTTTTAATCACTGCAAAATCACCAACATTGATACATACATCTAAGCCAAAAAAAAACCTGTAGACTCAATTTTGTAAGATATTGGCCATTAATGTTCAGTGTAGGCTATGTCTGTCAGCAAGGCATATTTCCAGAATGAATGCTAACCAGAAGTAGTTGTGCTGTTGATTAAGTCCTCAGTGCAAGTAACCCTCTTGTAGTAGTTTTAATGCTTTAGCAGCAATAGCAGTTTCACAGGCTGTGTGTTTGTGTGTGATCTTCCAGATTTGTCAGTAACCCTGTGTGTTTTTGCAGCATTTATGAGAAACTTATTCAGTTCTGTGGCATCGATGAGCTTGGAACCAACTATCCAAAGGTAAGGGTTTATATCGTTTACTTTCTTAACAGTTTTTCCGAATTTTAAATTTGAAGTGAATCCCAACCTTGGGTATATTGCCTACTAAAGCAACATGGTTACTAGCAAACCTTATGTGAGTTAAAAGTTACTGTTCATGAGGTTTTCTGGTGGTTGAAGAAAAGCTGTCTTTCGCTGCTGCACCGATTGTGACTATCTCAAGCAGAATTTAGAAATTGCTGTAACTTGCTTTCACTTTCAGTCCAATATGACAGTAGTCCCTCTTCCACTGGGTTGTAGGAACTAAAATACGGCAGGAACTCTCCACAACAGGGACTAAAACGGTTCCTGGAGCGCGTTCATGTTTGCTGTCCCACCGCACCTCAAGAACCTTGAAGATTAGGCAAAGTAGGAGGAAGTGAGTTAGTGAGGGGACAAAAAAAGCCACAGTTATGTTTAAGAAGTATAGTGGTCTTTATTTATTTTGTAATCCTGTTTCAGTTTTTTATGCCTCTCCACCGGCGACAGCCGTGGCCGGAAGCATTATGTTTTCGGGTAGTCCGTCTGTCCGTCCGTCCGTCCCATTCTCGTGAACGCAATATCTCAGGACCGCCTTGAGGGAATTTCTTCACATTTGGCCTAAACGTCCACTTGGACTCAAGGATGAACTGATTAGATTTTGGTGGTCAAAGGTCAAGGTCACTGACCTCACAAAAGATGTTTTTGTCCATAACTCAAGAATTCCTACGCTAATTATGACAAAATTTCACACAAGTGTCTAATAGGATAAAATGATGAAGTGATGACATTTCATATTCAAAAGTTCAAAGGTCAACTTCACTGTGACAATGTTTTTTAACATGTTCAGGTACATGACTATAGTTTCCTAATTTAATTTGCAAATAAACAAATTACTGTATTGGCTGGCTAATTAGATTCTCTATCAGTCCTCTGTACTCCTCTGTAAAAATAGTCTCTAAGTGAAGACATGTTTCTCACTGGAAATTATTCACTGGAATCATACATGTCAATATAGTTATAACTTCCATTTCACCAATAAATACACTTCATACCTTTTAAATTAAATTACTTCAAAGTCTTCACTACATATATTTTATTAGTCTGGACAGACATGGATGTAAACTGCAATTTGACTTGTTGGCGGAGGCATACAACCACAAGGCGGTTATTTCTAGTTCATTTTAATTATTAAAGAAATATTTAAAAAATATTTTGACAGATTTAGGGTTGCCACTCATTCATTATAATACAAAATTGTCCCATATGAAGAATAAAATGTGTTCCTTATTGAATCAATACGGGACACAAATTGTTCCATACAATACACAATAGTGAGAATGACATAATTATAAATAAAATCAAACTAGTTTCACATGAAATGGGCTACTTGTGACGCAGAATCAGTGGTGGCAGGCAACCGCAGCAAGCACTGCTCTGCTCGTCAGTGTGTGTCTGTAATATTGTTTCATCTATTGTGTTGCGTAGTCTCTCGTAAAGTGACCTCTGTCTTCCAGAGTTATCATAATAAACTTTCAAATGTACACCCTCATTGTTGCCCAGGGAGACATAAACTCCATGCCCATATTGGCTATTTCTGTTTTTGAAAGTAAAAGTTCTGCCTCCACAGGATGGGATCTGTAAAGTAGAACTGATTTAAGTATTAAAAAATAATTATAAAACATTATCCTAAAAAATATTTATAAGCAATCTGATTACACTTGAATTACCCAAGTAACTGAATATATTTTATTTCCGTCATGTTTTCATTTGGGGTTTGTAATAGAATCAAAATCATCCTTTTTTGTTGATTGTGGTGTCACAAGATGGAATTGAAGTTCTAAGATGACTTGCAGTGATATTGGAATGGTGGAATCTGCAGGAAGGAATGTGCATTGTTCTTCTCTTCTTTCCCCTCAGGACATGTTTGATCCGCATGGCTGGTCTGAGGACTCTTACTATGAAGCGCTAGGTATAGTATGCAAGTCTCTATATTTTCCCTTTTCAGATACTTCCTTGGCTGCTGTGTGTGCCTTGTGGTCTTTGTTCAGCGTACATCTGTTTCTCCTCGCAGCCAAAGCTCAGAAAGTGGAGATGGACAAGCTTGAGAAGGCTAAAAAGGAGCGGACCAAGGTGAGTGCCTTGATGCACTTCCCTGTTAACTCATACAAAGAGTTGTATGAACAAATGTGAGTCACTCGCCATGTATGTATTGCATATCTTGTTGTATGCCTTTGTTTTCCCAGTAATCATATAAAATCATATCAAAATCATATATTCCACAGCAAAAAATCATATATTCCACAGCAAAAAAAAAATCATATATTCCATCATTTGCATTGACTGTCATAAGAATGTATTCCTCCGCACTTTTTTGTATGCCGCTATATGTGGTTTTTCTCTGTCCTGTCGCTCTCCTCTGTATCTCTCTCAGCAAGGATGATAAGAGAGTACAAGTTGGAACAAGCTCTGTTTACTTAATATTTACTCCTGTCACTACTGAAATATATAAATGTATGTGCGCACATCTGAGAGCAAGTTTTAACAGCTCAAGCCTCTTTACGGCTGTTTACCGTCATCAAGATTCTTACCAAGTCAAAGGATGTAGAAAAAGGGTGCGGAACATTCTGTAGGCATGTGAGGTTGTCCAACCTGGCTGCATAGGAAGGTGCCTAGCACATGGTGTACACCGCAACAAGCCAGGAGGAAGTGGAAAAGTACATGTTTTCACAGGCCGCTATTGAGATTTCTGGCTCCCTGGATTGAGTAGAACATGTACTGGGAGGGATAAATTTGAGGTTTTGAGTCTTGTTTTAATCGCTATGGCAACCTTTGACATGTTTGTTTTAGATCGAGTTTGTGACGGGCACTAAGAAGGGCACAACCGCCAATGCCGCAGCCCCCACCACCAACACTGCCAGCAACACGGCAACAGGTGTGAGCCTTCTCACTGGCACGAACAGTCTTTCAATTCTGCTTTGTTTATAGATTGTGCTCCTGTTGAATAGAGCCCTTGTTTTTAGCCTAGAAGTTCAAATTCTCTGTCTTTTTCGTGATCAAATATTTTTCTGGCTGCTATAAATGGGCGCTATGCAGAAATGTCACTCTCTGAAGCCAGTCTCTCTCTTTTCCTCCTCCTCCTCCCCGCCCTGCAGAGGCCCAGAAGAGGAAGAGCAAATGGGACTCGGCCGTCCCAGTGACCCTGGCCCAGCCGGCGCTGCTCACCACTACTGCCACGCTCCCCGGCGTCGTCTCGGTCACCACCACCGCCAGCGGCACCAAGACCACCGTCATCTCTGCAGTCGGCACCATCCTCAAGAAGGCCAAGCAGTGAGGCGGAGGGGCACGGAGAGCACGTCTCTGTAAGGGCCTGCGTGAGGCTGCGGCTGTTTGGAAGTGGAAGGGGGAGACTCTGGAGGCGGCACCGCCGCCCCCTGCTGTCCTGGTCTGCCCAAGCATGACGGCCATCACAGAACACTTTCTGTCTGAACCCTCCCCCCAGCCCAGCTCCGTTCTTTCTCCAACTTCATCTGATTTGTCTCAACAGCCCCTTGTGCTTCTCGTTGCATACAGAGTAGCCCTCCATCAGGTTTGCAAGTTGTACTGACTGGACAACAGACAGGAGCATCATCAGACGCACCTAGTTTAATTTGCCTCTGCTCAGGAATCTAGAGGAATGGGATGTTGATCCATCTACCATTAAAATGGTTCCAGGATTTATTTTCTACATGTGTTCTTGTTTCTCACTGTCTGTGTATATTTATGGATTTATATTGGCTGATGGAGGTGGTATCAGACATTAGAAGTTTAGAGACATTAGAAGTTTCAACTCAATTCTGGGATGAATCTGCTGTTAAGACATTGAGTGCCTGTTGAAACCAGCCCCTCTGCCTGCCGACCTGTTGGCTTATACATCCATCTTGGACCCCCCTCTTACTTTTTTCTCAATTTTCTTTGTCAGAGCAGTGAAACAAAATGTCTGACAAAGTGTCTAACAAAACCGGAGGGAAGGTACTTAGGGGGAAATCACTGCTGTTAAAATACACATTTTGACAACGTTGGACTCAAATGTGTTAGTATTTTTGTCTCATTTTAATTGTTACTGGGATTTTACTCCCTGTCCAAACCCTTTTTTGGTAGTATTTTTTACACATGTATATACTGCTTACTGACAGTAAGGGAAATAAAAACTCCATACCTTCTTATGGACTGTCCTTTTGTTTGACTTTCAAACCTTATCTTTTTCTTTACTTCCTCCTTCCTCTCAACTGCTGTCCCAGCTTCTCACTGACTGACCTGGACATTATATTCCAGGGGTCTCGTGGTAATCTCCAAAGAAAATTTATTTCCTAGGAATATGTGATTACCATTGGGCTGCTAAGCACAGAGGACTGTTGTATGTGGACCACATCGCTTGTACCTGGTGAGAGAAAGCTGACTCCCAGTGAACTTGGTTCATTACAAACACCAAGCAAAACCAAAGTACAAAACCCAATGGTATCCTCTAAATGCCTGCTTCAAAAAGCAAAGATATTTGGGACATTCCAAGACTAAATCGTACCGCTTAACCATTATGTTGGTTTCTTGGCCAGAGGTTTATAGCACCATATCCAAAAGAATGTTTTACTTTGTAAGCTGTACCCTTGGAGCCCATTTAGGTTTGACACGGATGTTGGGTTTTAAGCATTTTATTAAATTAATAAAGGTAGATGTGAACAATAGAAGCTAATTAAGGCTGTAATTACATCGAATATACTACATTGCATCTTATTTTCCATGTTTCTTTTTAAGGTTTTTATGAAGAGTAGTTGAAAGAAGTGTTTCCAATGTTACTTTGGCATGCTGGCTTAGTGTCCTGGTCTGCATGATTTATGATGGATCAATACAGAAGAATGCTTGGTACCTTAGTCTCCTGCAGTTTGAACGTGCATGTGTTGACCAGGTGGGCATTTCATTTACCCTCTCCCCGATGCTGCTCTCTGCACAGCTGGTTTCAATATAACCGCAGTGGTGAGATGTGAGCTGACTTCTGAAGTGCCACAGGGATCCAAGGTGAGTAAGGGGGGTAGCTCAGACACATGCTGTGAATTTAGACAAAGGGAAGTCAATTCAAGTGCTAAAAAGCCGAAGGTATTGTTTTTGGTGCAACTTCTATCTTCTATATAAGTTATATTCTTTTCACTGGGTAATGAGCCCTGGAACTGAGAACTTGAGGATCAGCCTGTCAGCTGTGGGCCTGTTTGCAGACCCAGACAAAGGTTGACATGGATGTGCTTGTGCTTGCTATGAGCACCCAGTGGTGAAGGTGCGCCCTTGCATTGTTCAGGCCGACGTCTGTAAGTGGTTTTGACCGCAGCCAGTGATCAAGATGCGCAGTAAATCTGCCGGTTGATTCGTCAACACCGGCTAGCTGTTGTCTTCGGTTTGAGTGCTGCATCAGCAGTGCCAGTTTAAGTCTATTGTGAATAGTGTGTGGAATGGTAAAGGATGGTAGGTATGGATAGAGACATCTGGCACGGGCCACATCATCCAGACAGGAACTTGTAAGGTAATACATGTCCTTGAATGTGCAAACACACTGCCTAACTACCTTTTAACATTGGCCACTCGGTACTAAATAAGTTTACAACCGTTTTTTGCACCAAAAGGTTTTTTATTGAGTAAATGCAGTGCTCCTCTCTCCACTTTTTTATTCTTATGTTTACAACTGTTACAAGGACTTGGGGATATGCAATATTGTACATAAAGGACTCCGGCTCATTCCAGGGGCACGCTCCAATTCATTTCTCTGGGTTGCATTTTATGTCGCTATCATCAGCTTAAACAAAATACCAGTCAAGCAAAAATTCTCGGCTTTTGAGAACAGATGTACTCAATCGCTGTTTCGGCTCAATCCCCTTGTGTCCAAAGGAAAAAGGGAAAATGGGCAGAGAACGGCATTCCTTGTGTTCACCTGGCCTGATGTTACCCCCCCCCCCCCCCCCGTCTGAATACTCCCAGTCAGTTTGGGGAAAAACGTCTTGCACTGACAGGAATGTCAGGTTTGTTTTCTTGACGATGTTAGAAGAAAAAAAAACTGTTCCATTGTGCTGCCTTTGGGCACATGCAGGTTAAAGGGATGGAGCAGAGGAATGCGTGCTGCAGTAAAAATGTATCGGCTTGCAGACGAACAGTCCTGACCTCTGTCTCCGTCTTTTCCTCTTTGTACTTATCTTCTCCCGACCATCTTCCCGGCCCCGGCTTCACAAATCCCACCGACTCACTGTAGCCAGTTTTAGTCTTTACATCATCTAGAAGTTAAACGTTTGCTCATCGTGTATAGCCCATTTCTACATGTTAATTTTTAATCAAGCTATGAGGTAAATTGCCATCGCTCCCGGGGGGGAGCGGTCTCACCAACGCTCTCCTGGTCTCATTGCATAGTCTACTTGTTGTGTCTTGCTACTCTCGGCGCTATGCTCTCATCCTCAGTTTTCTCACTATGCTACTCCTGTCTATATGTTCTAGCTCTAGACGTCAGAGAAGGATTACCGCCAACGCGTACTTTGTCCACGGACGTGCACGGTAGGTGGGTCAGATCAGTTTGAACAATTTAGGCTTTTTTTTTGTTTTTCTTGGTCTGCCAGTGTACCATCAAACCTTTGCTACTTGTGTTGGGTTTAGGGACTTTGGAGCCTGCGGGCTATCATTTTTTAATGTGTTTCTATGTACCTACATGGTAACCCTGCCCTGCCCTGCCCTGCCCTGCCCTGCCCTGCCCTGCCCTGCCCTGCCCTGCCCTGCCCTGCCCTGCCCTGCCCTGCCCTGCCCTGCCTTTATGACAAGTCAGCTCTGGGTAAATCACAACCCACTGAGTATGACAAACAGGCCCTGGCCGCACCCCTCCAACATATTATATTCATCCTGTACACTCATGACTCAAGCCTTATTCAGGACAAGTGTGGGCAAACAGATGCACATTAGCTGTTATTCACCTGCAATGCATTGATATCATTATTGGTTATAGAGATAATCATACTGACTAACGTTGTTCTTTGTGTCATCAATGGTAATCCCCTTGAGTCTATGTCCAAAAACATATTTCAGCTCAGTAAAACTTATTGCCATTTATGCTGAGGTTAAAAAAACCATAATGAAGATGTTTATTCCAAAGGAATTAAGTTTCACTCTGACGCATATATTTAGAGTCATGTTCTGCCTCAGCACCAATATTAAAATCGCACTACAATTCTCTTATGTAGGCTACAAATGCAGTTGTTGAGTTCTTGAAAAAAAACTGTTTTTTTCCCAGCCAATACTACTTTGGCACACATGGATGTATTGTGTTTTTTTTGCTCTGTGTTTCTGTATTTAATACAGTCCATTGTACCTAACTTTTTATTGCTAAATTGAAAGTACTTTATAAATAAATAAATGTATTATTAAGAAATACCACAAGATCAGACAAAAAATAGTAAGAGGTTTGTCTGGGTATCAGAAACAGCGTGCATGCAACACTGTCCCACCAAAAACATTTTTCATCACTGTTGTGCTAATCACCTCCTCCACTCATGAGATTTATTCCCTCCTTTGATTTTATTTTTATAATCTCATTTTTTAAATGTATTTATGTCTTGTGCCATCTGACGAAAACAGTTTGGAACGTTGTTTCTTTCAGACCATCGAAAAGTGTCCACACAAAGACGTCTGAATAGGTTCAGTGATCTAAGAACGTGAGCGATTGTCATGGAAATTCTTGGGAGCGGGGCTCAAGAGCAGGGGCCGCAGAGAGCGCGATATAGAGTGAAGTTGGTAGTGAGAGAGAGAGAGAGCGCAAGCTTGAAAATTCGAACAGGATTGGAACTTTCCTCAAAAAAGTGCGCTGCATGCCACTCTGAAATTAGACATAGACCTTTCGTCAACAGCAATGCGTTTCCGAAAGGCGCATGCATTTTCAAAAAAATCATCAAGGACAAACAAATAACGGGACTCATTGGTTATGCAACTGAAGTAAGTTATTTACACGCATCTATTGGAATTTTGGGTGTTACAATTGTATATAACTGCATGAAAATATGTAGACCACTATTTGAAAATGTATATTCTGTATAGTATGGTTTAATAGGCTATAATATATAGGCTATATATTTTTTTTTACAAACCTCCTTGGTAATGTTTTGTTGAAATCACTTCCCTCGTTTCCTTTCGCCAATGAGATAAGTCGAATGACGTATGAATTCGATTATATCCTACTATAATTTCAAAGTTCACTAAAAACTTAGCGGATAGGCTACTCACACGTGCAACTATAGCCTACGTTTATCACTCAGACATAATTAAAGCGTTCAAGTGAAATATCCGTATTTGTCTTAAATTGCGTAATTCTGCGCTGATTAAGAGAAAAATCTAATCATGGAGAGAGTATAGCGTGCACCTGCTACATCAATGTTTGATTTAAACTTTTGAATTTTTGACGTCTTAGTAGTCGTTGTTTTTCTTTTCTTTTTTTTCTCTTTATGATGGACATAGTAGCCCCTATACCAAGGTACAGTCATTTTAAATGTTGATTTGTAGACATGAACATGTTATTTGCGCTGTCAAGCTGCTCCAGGATGGGGTGGAGCTGGGGTGCGATAGGGGTACTGTGGGCTGTCAGGTGTTACTTTGTATTCTATGCTGACTGCATGAATGACACATAGCCTACAACAGACAGAATTCCACACTGCATAAACGGATCCTTTTTATAAGGGAAGGGGGTGTCAGATAAGAACGTCCTGGTTTTGTTTATTAGCTTTCAAGTGCTTCTGGGGAATGGAGAGTGTGATTTGCGATGAATACATTGAGATAAAAAAAGGGATTTCAGCAGGATTTCCTGGACTTCTGGACATCAGTCTCTGGGAGTACGTCTGCCATGCCTGTTCCTGCGTATTACATATGCTTATATCACCCTCAGCAATACAGGGTACAGCAACCACTGGGGGTGTGGTTCAAAAGTACACCATACCCCAAATACACACTGTACGTAATGACTTAGCCTACTATTGAGAGATCCAGTGTAAGACTATTTTTTTGTGATCTCAGTCAATGTGCTGGCAACACAATTCTATTGCAATACTGTAGGTTAGCGTTCCGGTCAGCTTGCACAGAATGGTAGGCTCTGGACTTTGATTCCGTGGCTCTGTCCACGTTTGTTTGTAAAAAAGACTTCAGGGACAACGAGGGCCAATGTTAGACACTCACCTGCATGTGCCCTGCACATAAGGTAGTTTGGTCACATGTACGGGAAAGAACAAAACACCATCAAAAGTGTGCTCTCATGTCTCAGAATGAATAAGAAACAGAACATTTTCAGTCTCTCTCCCTCCCTCTCTCTTCCCTGTTTTCTGTGTGTCTCTTTTTTCATAAATATTAAGATTGAAGATTGAAATAAAAAGCACACACAAGAGGAGGATTAGGTGACTGTTCCACTGAGCGCAGGAGGCAAGAGAGGAGCAGGGTGACGATGTCACTATTGTTCTTGTTTGGAAAAATACATCCCTGCCCTGGTCCGGATTCTTGCCTTCCTTGTTGTGCGTGTGTTTTTTAAATTGCAGATTTGTATCCATCTTTTTTTTTAAGGAAATTATAATTTAACCTCTGACTCATACATGCTTATGGTGTGGCAGGCGTTTCAGACTCTGGGAGGTGCAGTTCCTCTGATCTCTGATATTCCTCCATTGGTGGAGTAGAGACGTATATACTGTGTGTAGCTCTCCTCGCTGGGGCACACCAGTCCTGCCCCCTGCCCCCCAGACCCACACACCTCATTCTACAGGGATAGTTAGACACCTGGTCAGTGGCTTAGAGGTTACATACCTGGAGTAGAAGGATTTCTCAGGGTTAACAGCATGATGAGGCATGTACAGCCCTTCAAGCGAATGGTTCAGACCAGGCACTGACATAAATTGCTGATATGCTACTCTGAAATGTCTACGATAGAATCAGAGGCCTTGAAAATGCTAATTTCTGTGTCAGTGGTGATTAGAATAGCGACTAGAAAAGATAAGATAGTGACTGATGAGCTGTGTGTGTGTGTGTCTGTGTGTATGTGTATGTACAGTTGTGGTCAAAAGTTTACATACACTTAGGTTGAAGTCATTAAAACTCATTTTTAACCACTCCACAGATTTCATGTTAGCAAACTATAGTGTTGGCAAGTCAGTTAGGACATCTACGTTGTGCATGACACAAGTAATTTTTCCAACAATTGTTTACAGACAAATTATTTCACTTTTAATTCACTATATCACAATTCCAGTGGGTCAGAAGTTTACATACACTAAGTTGACTGTGCCTTTAAATTTTTAATATTTGGTCGCATATCCTTTGGCTTTGCATGCCATGACTTCCTGATGTCTGTGACCCAACAACATCAAAAGACTCTTGATATCTTATTTTCTGGTACTCTTACAAGCGATACTATAATGTCTGCATTTGAATGAATCTCTATGGGAATTGGGGGGTGGGGCTAGATTTAGCTGTAAATTATGCTGGAACCATATGGAATACATGATTGGTAAAATGGCTGTAAGTCATCAAGGGTCTGAGGTATCAAACGAGCCTCAAACCATCACTCTTCTGCCAGATACGTAGTATATATGGATGGATCACTTTAAGGGTTGTTACTCCTGACAAATTTCCCTATTGAACTCTATGGAAAAATAAGTCGGGAGAAGAAACCCTTCAAGTTATCCATCCATATCTACTGTATTTCTTGCAGCAGGGTGATGATTTAAGGCTTGTTTGATACATCAGAACCTTGATGACTTACAGCCATTTAGCCAACCACATGTTCCATACTGTTCCAGTGTAATTTACAGCTAAATCTAGTCCCACCCCCAATTCCCATAGAGATCCATTCAAATGCAGAGACGTTATAGTATCGCTTGTAAGAGTAACAAAAAATAAGATATCAAGAGTCTTTTGATGTTGTTGGGTCATAGACATCAGGAAGTCATGGCATGCAAAGCCAAAGGATATGCGACCAAATATAAAAAATTTCAACTTAGTGTATGCAACTTCTGACCCACTGGAATTGTGATATAGTGAATTAAAAGTGAAATAATCTGTCTGTACACAATTATTGGAAAAATTACTTGTGTCAGGCACAAAGTAGATGTCCTAACTGACTTGCCAACACTCTGAAACATGAAATCTGTGGAGTGGTTAAAAAATTGATTTAATGACAACCTCAGTGTATGTAAACTTTTGACCACAACTGTACATGTTTGTGTGCCAATCTGCGACTCCAGTTAGGAAATAAAGTGAAGATATTTGTATGTATATGTCTGTTTGTCCATGTGAGAATGAATGCATGTGTTCAAGTATGTAAGAGCTTTCCTGTGTGTGTGTGTGTGTGTGTGTGTGTGTGTTTGTATGTGTGAGGGAGAGCGACAGATACCGACAGACAGCGTGCATTTGTGCATTCCTGACTGTAGGCCAGTGCTTATTTGTTCCATAAAAGCAGGGTTCGGGTTAAAGGGGCAAAGTTTAGGCCTGCTTGTCTCAAGCCCTTACAGGTGATCGCCACAGTAGGAATGGAGGAGAGAGAAATGAACAGGAAGGATTTTCTACCAGTCTTAATTTCTGAATGCTGAAAAGTGAAAACAGAGAGAGAGAGAGAGAGAGAGAGAGAGAGAGCGAGAGAATGAGAGGAGGTCTACTCACCTGTGTGAGCAGGAACACGTGAGTTTAAGTTGTAGGAGGGGTCAAATAACTCTCCCGGATTCCCACCTTACACAGCTCTCCGTGTCTCTCACACTTCAAGACACTGCCGCACACGCACGCACGCACACACAGACGCTGAAATCAACTTGGAGGCAGAAGGGGATAAAAGTCAATATTTGATCAGTAACGGGGCAGTGCAGAAAGGCAAGAAAGAAAGAAGAAAAACAAGGAGTGCGTTTTTCCACTTTGATTAGCGTTGCTGTGCAGAAAAAAAATCTCAGGGACGACTAGGTGAAAGAAAGTTTGTTTGAAACAGGTGGATATTGGATACACCGCCCTTGAGTTGTCAGAAGTTTCAGAGGAAGAGATAAGGGATTTACTTCTTTTCCCTGGTTTTTGTTTGGACTTTGGGATTAGGATTGGGAACCTGAGCATTAAGAGGTTTGTGAGCTCTTTAATCTATAAACTGAGAAAATAGTCAAGCTTGTACTTTCTTTTCACAATCCCTGGATCTTTAGACTTGGTCAGTTTTCTCTCTCTTTCTCTCTCTCTCTCTCTCTCTCTCTCTCTTTCTTTCTCTCTCTTTCTCTCTGTCTCTCTTTGTGTGCGTGTATTTATGATTGTGTGTGTATGTTTTTGTTTGTATGGACAGAGTTGGGAGAGGCCTGATAGGTATGCCAGATGCAAAGAAGGTGGAGTACAATATATTTGCTGCACTGTCGATAGAAAAAAATAAGTTTCTAAGTACAGTTTCTAAGCTGCTTCTGTCACGGAACCTGCTTTGTCTACCTGTCTTTAACTGTGTCAGAGAAGCTGTTCTCACACCTCAATACTTTTTTGTTCTACCCCCCCCCCCCTCCCCCCTCCCCTCCCATACACCATTGCTGATAGGTGTGCTTCATGAAATCAGTGGTTAATGTGCTGTGCTGGAATTCTCCTCAAGGGCTGGAGAAGAATTTTGGAACATTTATGAGTGTGAGAAAGCCCAGTCCCGCAGCAGTTTGTCTGCTGGGTAATCCTGTGTATTCATGCACATGTCTCTGTCGAATCACTGATGGCCTATTAACAGATAGCCTCACAGGTTTACGCAACAGTCTAACATAAACAAAAATATATTGAATAAATGTAAAAACATTTGTGGGGTCTTTTTATATGGGAAAAATGTTTTGCTTTTGTAAATCCACTCAACTTTTATTTTTTTAAGAAGTTAACATGCGTGAGATTACGTTTTTATCTTGACAGCTTCCAGTTGTCTGTATTTGTGGTATTCAGGGATGTTACTCTCCAAATGAGGTTGAAAGTATATGCCAGTTGTAAGCCTAGGGTAAACTGATATGGCAGAGATAGAGTGTGAGCAATTTGTGGGGAATTCCATGCTATATATCTCCCACTTTTGCATGGTACAGTATAATGCTGGACGTTTTTTTCGAACTTTTGTGTAATGGGTTCCGAGAATGGAACGTGAGCTAGAAGGAGGGAGATGTTGATGTTGGTAGTATGTATGGAAATGTTTTCAACCTGTTACCTGTGACAGCGTGCAGTTCAGTGGAATCTACCTGCATAAAGGTAGTCTTCATCCAAGTCTGGGGTATCCTTCTTTTAGAGGGTGACTGCAGTCTCCCTTGTGAGTGACAGTGCGGTACCCAATAAAAGGAGATATCCTGCCAAGGGTACTGCCGGGCGCTCCTCCCAAAACCATTTGTGTCATTGTCCGGATTCCAACGGTGTTTGTGCACTGCGACGGTACAGACTGCAAAAAAAATCTAAAGAATGATGTACACGCATCACTTACAAAGGAAGGATATGTTACTATTTATGAATGAGGTTTTCTTGATATCGTCGATTTACATTGGGGTGTAATCATTCACGTTGATGGGGCAGGTGGTAAGGCCAAGTGGTCCAGGTGTGCAGTCCATTGGATTGATTTCAAGCTGCCGTCTGCTCTGCCTCCCCCCCCCCCCCATCACCCACGCCTTCCCTGTGTGGCTTTATGAAGACAGGCCCTGCCCAGCTCTGGAATGTTCACCTTGTGGGCATTCGTTTTACACTGAGCCACAATATGGAAAAAGGAACTTTCATCCACATGAGTCACTGCGGTTCCCACGACAAAGGAAACATCCGCAGGGGAGCTGGTGCTCTTCAAGGTGGAGCTTCCATGTGTTTGCCTCAGCCTGGCTCTCAGTCCCTCCGGGGGTTCTTGTCTCCTCTCCATGTCTCCAGGCTCAGCTCTATAACACAGAGCTCTTTGTTGCATGTTATTTTGTCAAAGGGATAGAAGTAGGTTCTTTTTTCCCCCCTTTTCAGCTCTGTATGTGATTTATGTGACAGGCTAAGGAGGTGGGCGCAGAAGCTCGCTCAAGTTCACGTTTCGGTGCAAAGTCACAGTTTTCCCGCATGTTCCCAGAAGCATGCTGTTTTGAAGTTGAGTCACTCTCGCCCTGTATAGAAATTCCTGCAGTCAAGAACTGCGTGTGAGTCGAGACCAGGGTGGGGAGTGCAGGGGGTGCTCAGGGGGAATCTCTGAAGATCCCCCTCGGTTCCTCACACTTAGATCTCAGTGGTAGCAACGTGTACTCAGAAGTGGGTGCTCTAAGAACCCCTCTTGCTTGGTCTCTGTTCTAGTGCATGGACGGGCCCCATGGTCTGGTGCTTATTCCAGGCTGTGTCAGTGCCAGCAGCCCTGTAGAACAATGCTAAATTGGCTCTAGTGTTGCCCAGGGATTGGATGGTTTCAATCAGCTGGCATGACAGCATCTCATCATCACACACCAGCAACATGAATGTGAATTGATCAGTCATGGAATTCAGCAACGTGTTGTTTAACAAACGAGAAATTGTAACAAAATTGTTGCTCAAATGTGTTAAAGCTGAAAGTTAAGGTCAAAGCCTGTTGGAGAAACGTTGAATGTAGTGATGAATTGCATTGGTAGGAACCTCTCAGTCCAAAGTAACACGTTCCACAACTTAGTTGAACTATCATCCGGCCAGATCTCCTGTACGCTCTCTTCCAGAGGTGGAAATCCAAGGGACATAAAGTAAAAGTCTTCCCCAGTATTTAGCTCCAATCACCTGGATTTGCTAATGAACATAATTCTTCAGTGAGGAGGTAGAACTAATTGGTGAAATCAGCTGACTAAGTCTATGGGTGGAAGAAACACATGGCAGGACTTTTACTTTATGTCCCCTGGATTTCCACCTCTACTCTCTTCTGGTAAAACCATTAACTATTAACTCACTTTCTCATGTTATCTTAAAATGGCTGTAGAGCATATAAGATTGATTATTATTATGTGAGAGGAGCACAACCGAGAATATATAGGGGGTGAAATTGCCTGTAAAAACCTTGAAGTTGGGTCCCTGTCACTGTTTGCTGAATTTGTTGCGCGCCATTATTGGTTTTGAGCGAACGGGAGCTCTGGCTGGAGAGGATAGGGATATTGGGTTTCACCTCTGTCTTAGGAGGAATAGTCAGGTGCTGATGTCATGTACTCTAATGCGATACAGCTCTTCCTCTCCGTTTGATCTGGACATGCTTGTGTTCAAAGCACGAAAGGCTTATTCTTATCTTATTTACTTTGGTGCATGTTTCTTGGTCTTTCAGGAATTCTTTATACAAGTTAAAGGAATCATGACACTTAATATAATAATAATAATAATAATAATAATAATAATAATAATAATAATAACAACAGTATCAACAACAACAATAATAATAATAATAATAATAATCCTAATCTAATCATCATCATCATCATAATTATTATTATTATTATTATTATTATTGTTAGTTGTATTAATTACTTGTTTGTGTGTTTGTTTATTTTTAATATATTATTTTATCTGGGGAGTCCTGCAAACTATTTGACATTCACAAACATGAATTATCTTGGCTTGGTTTGTCGTGAATTGAAATTGACAGAATGGCTGTGTCAGTTTTGACAGTTGTGATTGTCAAAGTGTTGCATAATGACGACAGGAGTTTACTTAGAAAGCATGTACTCCCGCTGGCTGAAAAAATGGGTATATGTAAGGGCAGGTGATCTGAGGGGTATTCCACAAAACAGGATTATGATGTTATCCAGATAACTGCGAGGACGATAGGGCTGTCTCGTCACATTAGTGAGATTTCAGTCGAATAAAATGCACTAGAATCTAGTGTGAGGAGTAGTGTGATTTAGTCATACTGTATATATATTGTTAGCTGCTGATATTGAAGAGTGTTTCTGAAGTTATTTCATGGTATTATTCTATGGAGTTATCTGGCTAACTTGCTTACCCTGCTTTGTGGAATACCCCCCATGTTTAAATGTCCAGTTGATTAATTCCACCAAAGGGTATTAGCATGTCAGATCTCCTGCATCACAGACACATTTACCGTAAAGAAGGTCTGTCAGAATGGACGGTTAGAAGGTATGAGTAAGCGTGTGCAGAATGAGTGTTAGGGTATACGAGTGTTATTAGCCCTCAGGTGTATCAGAGGTATAGGTATATCAGCGACTCTGATATGTCATGTCTTGTTTTATCCTGCAGGAGGGAGATGGGGAGATGGGCTTTGTGTCCCTCTGCGTGGGTGCTGTTTCTCACACTCTACTGGACCACTACCCTTGCCCAAGGTACTATAGCCATAGCACCGCTTCACCCCGCATGGCCACCCTGTCATTCCCCATATCATATATCTGCATTTCCCATTCTTCCCATTCACAAACAATGTGGAGGATAGATGCAAGGTATGGGTGCTGTAGGATCTCTGTGGTTGTGTGTCCATGACGTGTCTTTCATGCCCGCCTCCCTCCAGCCAACCGCTGTCAAGCTGCTCGAGACGCCACCTGCTCAGTATGCCTCCAGTCTGGAAAAGGCTGCTCCTACTGTTCTGATGAGGTTAGATTGTATGATTATTTGGCTGCATGATAATGAACGTGGATATAATTATGATTGTCTCGTCTATCAGAGCCCCTATTGTTTACCTGGACAGGACACTGCATGTCTGCCAGCCATTTTAATTGTTTGTCAATTGTAGAAGTACTTTCAGAATAATATGTATTTAGTAAATCCTATCTTGCCCCAGTGGTATTTTAAATAAATGACCAAATTGGCCTTGTGTTCTATGCACTGTGTTTATTTGTATTTTTTCTTGTCTATTTTGTGTCTGTATATGTGTCCTGTTTGAATACAGATCTTTAATGCTCCACGCTGCGACTTCTCTGAGAACCTGATTGATAATGGCTGCGAGAATGCTGTGTCCGTTAAGAGTGAGATGTCAATCAAGGAGGTGAGAGGGGTCATAACAAGCCTTCCGAGACTTAAGGCCAACGTGCATTGACGATCTCATAGAACAAATGTGTTAAAAACATGCAGTCTGGGAAACAGTGTATGTGTCGTCATCAGAGGTGTAATGTCCAGGGGGGTCAGAAAGTAAAAGTCCTGCCATGTGTTTCCTCCACCCATGAACTTTTCACTAATTAGTTCTACCTCCCTGGCTGAAGAGTTCTGCTAATTAGCAAATCTAAGGTAATTGGAACAAAATACTGGGGCAGACTTTTACTTTCTGAACTTGGATTTTACCCCTCTGGTCATCATTACACTGGAAGAAAGGCGAGTGTTCTGTGACACCCCGCTCGTCACCTCTGCTGTCCTCCTGCAGAATAAACAGATCAACACCAAGCTGAAGCGGGCACAAGTGGCTCCTCAGCTCATGAGGATGCGCTTGGTTCCAGGAGAGGAGCAAGAAGTGGAGATGCAAGTCTTTGAGCCTACCAGGGGTCCTCTTGACCTTTACATCCTCATGGACTTCTCTAACTCCATGGCCGACGATCTTAACAACCTGAAGAGTATGGGGGCTCAGCTGGGTACGTTGCAGTGGATATCTGATAGCCGGAGGACGTTCTATCAAAGTCTAGTTTTTTTAACAGACGTTACAGTAAAACACACTTGTCATCCTATCTTGATCTTGCAATGTAAGTGGAAATCCTTTCTTCCCGTTTCTCCATGTCTTTGGCAGCTGATCTGGTGGAAAAACTGTCAGATGATTATACCATTGGCTTCGGGAAGTTTGTGGACAAAGTCACAGAGCCACAGACCGACATGAGGCCTTCCAAGTAGGAATATACATCATCTTTAACACAAAGGCACTCACACTGCAAAACACAGACTCAGAAGCCTGCATGGATTTGTGTGCGTGTACTTAGATGACCGTTCATGTCACTTACGTCCTTCCTGCTCTCTTGCAGACTGAGGGAGCCATGGCCAAATAGTGACCCCCCCTTCTCCTTCAAGAATGTGATTACACTCACCAACAACGTCTCATTCTTCAATGACAAGCTGCAGGGGGAGCTTATCTCTGGCAACTTGGACGCCCCAGAGGGAGGATTTGATGCCATATTACAGGCTGCTGTGTGCCAGGTACACAGCTCTGAAACTCTCAGTGTTGTTATTATCATCAGTGTGTCATCCCATTTCCATCGATGCTACTGAATAGAGCTGTTCAGGCTGCCTGTCGTAATTATCAGGAAATTTTTCTATGGTAAATGCATATTTGTTTTTTCCCCTCAATGGTGCATGGATGTCTTCAGCTATTTCAAGAAATGTTCATTTCTGTCCATAGAGATTGGTTTACATCTAATTGTTTACTGTGTTGAACAACTCAGACAACTCAGGATGGATTTATTGTAAAAGAAAACAAACTCTGTTAGTTATTGCCTCAGTACTGAACTCCATGGACATTTCTGTCTTTTTCCAACGTGCCTAGGGTCATATTGGCTGGCGACCGCACAGCACACACTTGCTGGTCTTCTCAACAGAGTCTGCATTCCACTACGAGGCAGATGGTATCAACGTGCTGTCTGGCATCCTGCCTCGCAACGACGAAGCCTGTCACCTGACGGACGATGGCACCTACACGCACGACACAGTGCAGGATTACCCATCTGTGCCTACACTAGTGCGGCTGCTGGGCAAGCACAACATCATTCCCATCTTTGCCATCACCAACCACTCCTACACGTACTATGAGGTAAGTAGGGCCTAGGCTGATATATACTGGATTAGGCTGGACTGTGTGAGATTGGGCTGGCTTTTAGTTTGCTAGGGCAGATAACCTGTCCTTCTGCAAAGTTTGGTGTTTAGTTGGTCGATTGGCTTACGCCGGGAAGTTTTGATTCCCGTTGTTTTTTTTCATTTCCTCTTCTACTGCGGAGCTGTCCGCTTAGTGGTGTATTTCTCATGATATACACTTTTAGATCCCTTGGTTGTGGCGCTTGGTTCTCCGAAACCTTACACTCCCACCTTACACTTCCATGCATTGCTTTCTATGGTTTCACATTTGTCATTCCTAAAGGATGCAGGTTCATTTCTTCCCTACTCCCCGATCCTTATGGTTTTCCTTTCATGTTTGAGGGTGTCTGTGGAACCTCTCAGTCTGCATGCACTCCCTTTAACCTAAACACTCCATATCTGATCTGTTTCTTATTGCTCCAACATCCCTGTCTGCAGACCTTTCCCTCTCTCTGGAGTCTTTCTTATCTCCCCCCCCCCCCCCCCCTGCAGAAATCCTGGCAATTACTCTTAATAACTACCTCTCCTTCTCTGAACATATTTCTTCTATTTTGTCATTTTCTACTCTCACAGAATATGCATAATCCATCCCTTTCAAGCTCCTGGTTCAAGTTTTATACTGTACACATCTTTGTCCAGGCATTGGCAATTTTTCATTTTTGCTGCAGTAGTTTTTCCTTTTGCTGACCTAGTGCTGTACCTTTATTTCTTAAATGTACTCTGATTTTTTATAACCCACTGTTTAATATTAAGCAGATATCCTATCCCATCATTATTTATATTTTTATTTTCTATACTAGTATTCCTAACACTACATTGCCATTATTCGGGATATGACTCCTGTGACATACATCCTGCTTTCTGTTTGTATTTATAGAAGCTGCATTACTATTTTCCTATTGCTGCACTGGGACTATTACAAGAAGACTCATCCAACATCCTGACTATCCTGGAAAATGCCTTTGAGGTAACACATTTTCATACATTCATGTTTGGTAAGCAATAAAAACCAACAACAGATAACTGAAAGAACAGGTATACTGGGAATAACTCATTTGTAATTATTGTCTTACCTGTGCTCTCCCTCCCTCTCTCCCTCTCTCTCTCTGTCTCTTTTTCGCTCTCTCTCTTGTGCTACTTTGCTCTACAGACTATCCGTTCGAAGATCAGCATCCGTTCTGAGGACAGACCCAAGGCTGTAGATACACAGGTCTTGTCTACTACGGACAGTTCGGCTGAACATAACACCTTTAAGATTACACCAGGACAAACAGTAAGCAATATTGTTGATAGTCAAGAGCATCGATGCTACAAGCACAAAAATTGTTGTACTGTCACAGTATAATTCGCTCCTTGTTTCATAATGTTGTTTGACATGGCTTTCCCCTCTCAGGGCACATTCAAGGTGAAGGTAAAAGCTCTTGAGACAGTCGGTGGTGTGAACGTTTGCCAGCTGTCTGAGGAAGAGAAAGAGGGAACAATGAGGGTCAAACCGACAACCTTCACCGCCGCCTTCAACATTGATGCTGGGGTTCTCTGCGCGACCTGCGATTGTGAGAAGGTAAGGACTGCAGAGAGGAAGAAGCTTGTGGTGATAAAAGAGAAGGAAGGGGTAAGAAGGAGTTAGAGGAAGAAGGAGGAATGAATATATACAGGTGATTCCTCCTTGCTCATTCTACTGGCATACTTAGAGAACTGTGAAAATTACTTGTTTGTTCTATGTGACTGTACGCAGCATGTAAGCTGTGTTTTTTGTTCAGTTGCGATGGGGTGTCTTCAATGGGGTGAGACCTGACTCTATTCTCCCTGTTGGAAAATGCAGCTCCCCGCCAAGAAGGCAGTGAGATGCAGTGGCAATGGGGATCTGGTCTGTGGGAAATGCCGGTGCGAAGATGGCTGGTGAGTTAATAACCGAGCGTAATCAGATAGAATTTTAAGAAGACGTTGCAGAATACACTTGATATCCATGCAACAAAATGATTCATTTTCTACGGACAAATGTTTCTGTCTTCATTTGAACTGATGTTTGTGCTTTGTCATTTTGCAATACTGGTTAATAGGATTGCACTGAAAATGAGGGCACCTTTTAAGTCAAAATGTTATAGAAAATGAAATACTAATCACTATGATTATAGTGGTAATAATTATATTTTTGTTAATGGCCATTTGTAAGAGATGCATGCACTGTCCCTAGTCAAAATTGTTAAAATATGAAAAGAAAGGTGAGTGCACATTCAGAGTATGCCTATAATCCTGACAATCGATGTGCATTATTTCTTATTCAGAATGCAGTAGCTGCAATGGTAAAGGCAGTCCCTTTTGTCTGCAGGCTGGGGAACTACTGTAACTGCTCTTCAGCGGCCAAAACTGACAACACAGGCTGCATTCAATCCGATGCGGAGCTGCCCTGTTCAGGCCATGGGGACTGTCTGTGTGGCACCTGTGTCTGCAGCTCCGAGCGTTATGAGGGCCCTTTCTGCCAGTACGACAAGGCCCAGTGCCAACGCTCCGGGGGATTTCTCTGCAACGGTAGCACTTCCTTCTCAAAGAATCTCAGCATGCGACAGTATGCTTACTCATTTTCCACCGCGGTGTTATTTGTGCGTGCGAGCGCCATTTGTAATACATTAGTGTGTTCAGTTAAGAATTTCTTCCTGCAGATCGAGGAACATGCTTCCATGGTAAGTGTATGTGCGAGACTGGATGGGAGGGGCCAGCCTGCGAGTGTCCGCTAAGCAACCAGACCTGCCTGGACAGCAAGGGGGTGAGAGCGACAAGCAGCCTGTTCTTTCCTCCATCACATCAGCATCTCTGTCTGTCGGACTGCAATCTGTTCTCAGATCCTTCTATTCATGGCACTTCCAGTTAAAATTAATTATCCCAATGGTCATTTCATTTTCCTTTGTAAGGGAATATTTTGTATGACACATTTCTATAGGACTTGTTGGAATTTTAACATATGTTTTATGTTTTGGGACTTGGGAATTATGTAGTATTTTTAGGTATTGTTTGATGAATAAATGCATAATCCACTGATTTCACTTATTTTTTCCTTCCATTTCCCCGTAACAAACATTTCAAACACATGCTGTGAGCTTGGTAGAATGTCTGTGTTCCTCTTTCTGCCACAGAGGATCTGTAACGGGCGGGGCATTTGCACGTGTGGACGTTGTAAATGCTCCGGCTCCAACTCGCTTCTGAGCGATACCTGTGAAGCCAATGTCCAGGTGAGTGAAATATATGTCTATGCATGTGTGTGTGTGTGTGTGTGTGTGTGTGTGTGTGTGTGTGTGTGTGTGTGTGTGTCTATGTCTGTGTGTGTGTGTGTGTGTGTCTGTGTGTGTGTGTGTGTGTGTGTGTGTGTGTGTGTGTCTATGTCTGTGTGTGTGTGTGTGTGTGTGTGTGTGTGTGTGTGTGTGTGTGTGTGTGTGTGTGTGTGTGTGTGTGTGTGTCTGTGTGTCTGTGTATATTCTTGTAAAAATATACCTGGATATGTCTACAGCTCATACACCGTTATTAGGGCCACCAGTTAGTCTCCCCTTGTTTTCTCACATGGCACTTCAGTCCTCCGCCAGCTAGAGGTCATGATAGCCTCTTTGTCAAGCCACTTCTCAAACAATTATCCCATTTGCACCACCTCAATAATCTAAATTGATAAAGTAATTGCCACTAATTAAGCACAGATGATGATTGACAGCAATGTTTACAAGCGACGCTCACATGTTAAATTCAGTTTGATTACTTACTACCATGGACATGCTGCAGTATTTTTAAATGTTGGACAGGGTCATGTTAGATGTTGTTAGAAGCAGTGAGAAATGCCCACATTAGAAATGAGAACTTATGTAACAGTTAACTTAAAAATGTTAAATTAAAAATGTAAATTCATGATTCAACTAAGTAGCTAATCATGGTCTTCAATCAAGACCTTAAGTACATCAGGTGTCATAGTGCTGGGCTAGAACAAAAGCCTGCACCCACACCGGCCCCTTTAGTATAAGATTGGACACCCATGCTTTATGTGGATGCAGTTTTCTTTTTACCGCAGTGATACTCAATCCTGGTCCTCGAGTGTAACAGAGTCTGCTGCTGGTTTTTGCTTTTTCCTTAAGATCAGTGACCGATTCAGACCCAAGAAACCAGGTGACCTGAGTTAACTGTGTAATCAACTGCTTTAACTGATCAATTGCTATGCTACCCAGTGCTGAGTAACAACAAAAGCCAGCAGACCCTGCGGCTCTCTAGGACCAGGAGCGAGGCCCATTGGCTCAAAGACATGCTTTTCATTGCATTTAAAGCACAACTGAACTTTGGTAGAACTTTGGGTTGTGTAGTTACCTGGCCATGATATGAGTCCAAATAGTGGCGAA
The DNA here is from genome assembly GCA_029718625.1 of Synaphobranchus kaupii. Lineage (NCBI taxonomy): Eukaryota > Metazoa > Chordata > Actinopteri > Anguilliformes > Synaphobranchidae > Synaphobranchus > Synaphobranchus kaupii. Next base: position 739,006 of record CM056396.1, on the reverse strand, counting down.
ATATGTTCGCAAGTTGCTCTGTGCTCCCCTGGGGTGATAATCCATAATAGGTATTTGTTGCTCTCCATTCATTTCTATGGGGTAGCTGAAACGGTCTCAAAATGACACTTCTAGCATGTATACGACTGCGAAAGAAGTGGATTCTGTCAATACAAACAATAACCAGTCCTCGCACGTATTTTATTTTTTAATTCAATGGCCCTTTTCTTGCATTTTCATGTTTTATTTGGAACGTAGATCCGGTAGGTAGGCAACGTTCTTGTGCCAGAAACAGCGTTAATGCGCCGATGCATCAGAAACCATTAATTGGTCCAAATTTCCACAGAAGCAAACGTTCCTAGTACTAGTATATATCTATGGTCCAACCTGCTGACATTTTGCTAGTCTTTTCTGGTAGCTTGCAAACAACATTGAAGAAAATAGTACTTTATAAATAATTTTAATTACACAAAAAAAAATACGTACGAGGACTGGTTATTTTTTGTATTGACAGAATCCGCTTCTTTCCGGGTCATATACGTGCTAGAAGTGTCATTTTGAGACCGTTTTAGCTGCCTCATAGAAGTGAATGGAGAGCGACAAATACCGTATTCTGGATCACCCCAGGGGAGCACAGAGCAACTAACGAACATATTTCGCCACTATTTGGACTCATATCATGGCCAGGTAACTACAGAACCCAAAGTTCTACCAACGTTCAGTTGTGCTTTAAACTGCCATCCATGTTAACTTTCCTTCCTGGCTCTCCCCATATTAGATCAACTAATTTTTTTATATTTTTTAGAAATGTCTCAATTACAAACTGAATTGTATGATTAGTCACTTGACTGTGCTGTCGGAGTGCCTGTGGGGACCCCTGGAGGATAACCACTGAAATACAAGTTGAAATCCCTGCAGGTCACATGGCGGAGACAAACTGGTGGCCCTCATCATTATGTACATATTTTGTCTACTATTTTTGTGTTAACTCGGCCTATGCCCATCTCTCTCAGGCACGACTGGCAATGTGTGAAGCCAAGCGTACCTGTGTCCAGTGTCAGGCCTGGAAAACAGGAGACATGAAGGGGGAGAAGTGTGAGGGGTGCCCCTTCAAGATCACCATGGTGGATGAGCTTCAGAAGAGTAAGTGAAATGCACTCTGTAATACAGGCTACCATCCACTGTGCACACTGAAAGCAGCTGCTCCACTAGTTCCAGTTGAGTTGTTTGAGGAGTGGCGATAGTGTCATCTGCTGTGTACATTTACAGAGGAGGATGTGATTGAGACCTGCACTTTCCGGGATGAGGAAGATGACTGCACCTACCACTACACTGTGGACTACGCAGTCAAGCCCGGCGACGATACTGAAGTCCAAGTGCTCAAGGAGAAGGGTGAGCTGTCGTGTGTGTACAATTTATGTTTGTGTGTTATGAATGCATATTAGCATGTGTGTGCGCACGTGTTTGTGTGTGTGTGTGTGTGTGTCTGTGTGCGCGTATGTGTGTGTGTGTGTCTGCGTGTGTGCATGTGTATGTTTCTGTATGTGTGTGGTTGTGTCTGTGGTCTGTGTGTGCATGTGTGTGTCTGTGTGCGTGTGTGTGTGTGTGTGTGTGTGTGTGTGTGTGTCTGTGTGTGTGCATGTGTATGTGTGTGGTTGTGTCTGGTGCATGTGTGTGTCTGTGTGTGTGCGTGTCCTGCATGGCAGGTGTTTATCCCCGTGTTGTGGTAAGTGCTGCTGTGCTGCTGTGCTCCAGAATGGTGTGTGTGTGTGTGTGTGTGTGTGTGTGTGTGTGTGTGTGTGCGTGCGTGCGTGCGTGCGTGCGTGCGTGCGTGCGTGCGTGCGTGCGTGCGTGCGTGTGTGTGTGTGGTTGTGTCTGGTGCATGTGTGTGTCTGTGTGTGTGCGTGTCCTGCATGTCTGGTGTTTATCCCTGTGTTGTGGTAAGTGTTGCTGTGTTGCTGTGCTCCAGAATGGTGTGTGTGTGTGGTCTGTGTGTGTGTGTGTGTGTGTGTGTGTGTGTGTGGTTGTGTCTGGTGCATGTGTGTGTCTGTGTGTGTGCGTGTCCTGCATGTCTGGAGTTTATCTCCGTGTTGTGGTAAGTGCTGCTGTGTTGCTGTGCTCCAGAATGCCCCCCGGCCGGCTTTCTTTGGCTCATTCCCCTCATCATGTTCCTGATGTTGCTGCTGGCCCTGCTGCTGCTGTGCTGCTGGAAGTACTGCGCCTGCTGCAAGGTACAGGCCCCCACATCCATAGCCACAGCCACCTGTCCTCAAACAAGCAGCCACCTGTGTTGTTCACTTTACACCCCATACTCCTGTATAAACATCCCTTACAAAAAACTAGTAAACGCTAAATAGCTTACTTTTATAAAGTATACCTACGTGTCCTTCAGTTTATAGAAGTGTACTAATTTTGATTATATATTATTATACTTGCAAGTGTACTATTTTGAATTAAAAAGTGGGCCAATTTAGTCTCAATAAGTATCAAAATGGTATACTTACAACTACTAATAGTTTATAAAAAATAGTTCACTTCTATGAACTGAAGTATACTTACTTAGTTTACTAGTTTTTTTGTAAGGGATATGCTGCATACATAACCTCTGCCCACTGTCTGGTACTGTTTGATGGGACTGCCTTTAGTATTTAACTGACAGATGTAGTCTGAATGTAGATTATTAATGACCATGCACTGCTTATTTTTCTCTCAGGCCTGCCTGGCGCTGCTGCCGTGCTGTGGTCGAGGTGGGTGCTTTCTGCACTTTCTAGCTGAGTGAAGTTGTAGACAGAGGTGTAAAGTTCAGGGGTCAGAAAGTCCTGCCATGTGTTTCCTCCACCCAGTCCATCCTTCACTAATTAGTTCTACCTCCTGGCTGAAGAAATGTGCTAATTAGCAAATTCAGGTGATTGGAACAAAATACTGGGGTGGACTTTTACCTTCTGAACCTGGATTTTATACTTCTGGTTGTAGATGGGTACATATCTGTATCATCTGTAGGCATTTCCTCTGCGCGTGTGAGTGCTGGTACTGTGTGTATGACAGCTGACAGCATACTATGTCTGCAGGCCGCATGGTGGGCTTCAAGGAGGAGCAGTACATGCTGCGTCAGTCCGCCCTGACCAGCAATGACCTGGACACGCCCCTGGTGCGCACTGGCCCTCCGAAAAGCACTGACGTGGTGCGCTGGAAGATCACAGACAACGTTCACCGTTCACCCAACCACCCACTGGCCCAGATCATGCCCAACCCCAAGGAAACCAGTGAGTCCCCCAGCCCGTGCCTCACCCTGTGTCTCTCAGCAAACCTTACCTCCTTTACCGCCTCAAAGCCCTCTGTGAAAATCGAACATGCTGTGCACTGTCTGTTCCCATGGGGTTTCTCATCACACTTTAGGTATGGATTTGTTTGGTATAATCACCTGCAATTAGTGGCTCAAAGAAACTGTAGCAATTAACTGTGCATTAGCAATGCTCGGCTACTGTATCAGCAACAGACTGCATCAGTGGTGCATGGTCTGAGGAATTAAGAAGAAAGGAACAAGAGATGGGTAGAAACCTAAAAAAAAGACAAAAGTATTTTTCTCTGTCTTGCCTTTGGCTTGCTCTTGTGGGGGGTTTAGGCTGGGTTTTGCTGTGAAGTGCATTGTGACAACTTGTTGTGAAATACGCTATATAAATTAATATTGATTGATTAAAGCGCAACTGAACTTTGGTAGAACTTTGGGTTGTGTAGTTACCTGGCCATGATATGAGTCGAAATGGTGGCAAAATATGTTTGTTAGTTGCTCTGTGCTCCCCTGGCGTGATAATCCAGAATAGTGTACTTAAAATTATTTATAAAAGTACTATTTTCTTCAATGTTGTTAGCAAGCTACCAGAAAAGACTAGCAAAATGTCGGCAGGTCGGTTTGTTTACCATAGATATATACTACCATGAACACTTGCTTCCGTGGAAATTTGGACCAATGAGTGGTTTCTGACGCATTGGCTTTTGGGCCATTTAATGAAAAAAAAACCTATGAGGACTGGTTATTGTTTGTATTGACAGAATCTGCTTCGTTCTTGTTCGTATACGTGCTAGAAGTGTCATTTTGAGACCGTTTTAGCTGCCCTATAGAAGTGAATGGAGAGCGACAAATACCCTATTCTGGATTATCACCCCAGGGGAGCACAGAGCAACTAACAAACATATTTCGCCATCATTTGGACTCATATCATGGCCAGGTAACTACACAACCCAAAGTTCAGTTGCGCTTTAACATTCTTCTGCCCCACTCTTTGTCCTGCCAAACCAATTTTGTCCGATCATTCTCCTTATTCTCTCACTTCTTCTCTCTCTCTCTTTCTCTCTCTCCAGTCCCACACCCTATCTCTCTGCGACTGAATCGCATGTTCTCCGACAGCCTGTCCCGCCCTGAAGCCCATGATACAGACGTGCTCCGTAGGGAGGTGGATGACAGCGTGAGTGGAACTGTACTGTGTGCTGGTGGTTTTGTGGAGGGCGCCTCCTTTGGTGACTCCCTGGAATGACTGTACTGTCTATTTTCCATATTTCAGCTTAATGGAATCTACAAGCAGATCCCTGGTGCTCAGAAGGTTCAAAAGACCAAATTCAGGTGAGGTAACTGTGACTTTTTTAGAATGAGTCAATGCACAAACACTTATAGTGGCGTTTAGAGATCTGTGACAGACTTGTAGCCAGTAAGAAAATCCTTCACCAACACTTGTATATAACTTATAACTTGAGAGGATAGGTCCATCTCATATGTTTCTGTATATTTATGTTCCCTCATATTGTCAGTATTCAGGTTAAGGATTAGATATTATGTTTTCTCTTTGTTTTATCTGACATACTGAATTATGTTTCCCTTTTAGGATCCAGCCCAATGCTGGAAAAAGGTAATGATAAATTTACCGTCAAATAATACATTCTATAATAAATGCACTGAACAACAGAGATAGAAAAGAATATAAAAAATGTAAAAGGTAGTATACAGTATGAAGAGAATATTGTACGCAATTTAGAATACTTTCAAAGTATATAAAAAACATTGAAAAAACTTTCTTAACAAAAAATGAAAGTAATCATTCATAGGGTTTCAAAAGTCAGTTTATTGGTTTTGCTAAAACAACGGCATATGAACTGAACAGAAGAAACTGTTTCCAAAAATTTTTGACTGAAAGATAAATCCACGAATGTGCAGTGTGTTTTATTTATAGGATGTTGGAGACATAGTATATTATGTAGTAATAAAATAATACATTTGAGATTTGGTGCAAAATTTTGTCATGTGTCAAATAAGCTTTGAAACTTTGAAACTGAAGAACAGACAGGGAAGAGAATAATCAAATGAACAATGACTATGGCTATGGCTATGGCTATGACTATGACTATGGCTATGGCTATGACTATGGCTATGGCTATGACTATGGCTATTGCTATGACTATGACTATGACTATGGCTATGGCTGTGACTATGGCTATAGCTATGACTATGGCTATGACTATGACTATGGCTATGACTGACTATGACTATGCCTATGGCTATGGCTATGACTATGACTATGACTACGGCTATGACTGACTATGACTATGACTATGACTATGACTATGGCTATGGCTATGACTATGGCTATGACTGACTATGACTATGACTATGGCTATGACTATGACTATGGCTATGACTATGGCTATGACTATGACTATGGCTATGACTGACTATGACTATGACTATGGCTATGACTATGACTATGGCTATGACTATGACTATGGCTATGACTGACTATGGCTATGACTATGGCTATGACTATGACTATTACTATGACTGTGGCTGTGGCTATGACTATGGCTGTGGCTGTGGCTGTGACTGTGGCTGTGGCTATGACTATGGCTATGGCTATGGCTGTGACTATGACTATGGCTACGGCTATGACTGACTATGACTATGGCTGTGACTTTGGCTGTGACTATGACTATGACTATGACTATGACTATGGCTATGGCTATGGCTATGACTGACCATGACTATGGCTGTGACTTTGGCTGTGACTATGACTATGACTATGGCTATGGCTATGACTATGACTATGGCTATGGCTATGACTATGACTATGGCTATGACTGACTATGACTATGGCTATGGCTATGGCTATGACTATGACTATGACTATGGCTATGACTATGGCTATGGCTATGACTATGACTATGACTATGGCTATGCCTATGGCTATGACTGACTATAGCTATGACTATGACTATGGCTATGGCTATGGCTATGACTATGACTATGGCTATGACTATGACTATGGCTATGACTGTGGCTGTGGCTATGACTATGGCTGTGGCTATGACTATGGCTATGGCTATGACTGACTATGACTATGGCTGTGACTTTGGCTGTGACTATGACTATGACTATGGCTATGGCTATGGCTATGACTATGGCTATGACTATGACTATGGCTATGGCTATGACTATGACTATGACTATGGCTGTGACTTTGGCTGTGACTATGACTATGACTATGGCTATGGCTATGACTATGACTATGGCTATGGCTATGACTATGACTATGACTATGGCTGTGACTTTGGCTGTGACTATGGCTATGACTATAACTATGACTATGGCTATGGCTATGACTATGACTATGGCTGTGACTTTGGCTGTGACTATGACTATGGCTATGGCTATGACTATGACTATGACTATGGCTGTGACTTTGGCTGTGACTATGACTATGACTATGACTATGACTATGACTATGACTATAACTATAACTATAACTATAACTATAACTATAACTATGGCTATGGCTATGGCTATGGCTATGACTATGACTATGACTATGACTATGACTATGGCTGTGACTTTGGCTGTGACTATGACTATGACTATGACTATAACTATGACTATGGCTATGGCTATGGCTATGGTTCATATGTATACCCATATCTGCTTCTGCACTTCCTTCCTTTAGGCAGGACCACACCATTGTGGACACAGTTCTTGCGGCACCCCGCTCTACCTACCCTGATATTGTCAAACTGACTGAGAAGCAGGTCCAGGCCGCTAACTTCGGGGAACTGAAAGTTGTTCCCGGCTACTACACTGTGGCCACAGACAGAGGTCAGATCACATCGACACACACACATGCAGTTGTCTTGTGCTTGGCAGCAAAGAAAACGGGCTGCACCTATGCGTTTGCGCTTTCCTCATATGGTCCCAAATCTGGTTTTGTAGAAGCAACAGGGGCGGTGGAGATGCAGGAGGGCGTAGAGTTGGTGGATGTACGTGTGCCCCTCTTCGTCAAGGATGAAGATGATGACACGAAACAGCTGAGGGTAGAGGCCCTGGACGTTCCCATTGGCATTGCTGAGATTGGCCGCCGCTTTGTCGACATCACTATAATCAAGGAGCACGGTGAGAGCCGGCACTCAGCTGCAGTCTCTTAACTCTTAACCCTCACAACGGACCTCTGCTGTTGGCCCAGCTAAAACACACTTCTTCTCCCTACACATTTATCCAGCATATTTGTACTGTGCATTACTTGATGTGCTATTGTCAAAATGTACGTATAAGTAAGATAGCATGTGGTTCTGAATTGGATTGCTATTGATGTTACTGAAACATGCGCACAGTGAATGACCTATCAGTGGGTGGTGCCACCTGGTGACCTCTGCTGCCCCCTGGTGCCTGATGTTGTATCGCGTTTGCGAACTTTAACACAGTATGTTCACTCTCCTCTCCAGCAAAGAGTGTCCTGACTTTCCTGCAGCCTGCCTACCACTACAGCCGGCAGCAGGGCGTGGCAAACATCCCCATCAACCGTGAGATCATCGAGGATGGGCACACGCAGGTCACCTATCGTACCCGTGACCACACTGCCAGGGACAACAAGGTGACTCCGATTGGTGACTATGCCATCCAATTGTTTTTGTTTGCTCTCAACACAGTGCTTTCACACAGCCAAACTTAAAGTTGGAATTTCATTTGAATAGTGAGGATATTGAAGTGTTGAAATGAATGGGGATACTTTAATAGTTATTTTAACAGATTCTTTTACTCTCCTTCTCTGCTTCTACCTCCCTGATTTGACTGTCCCCTTCTCCACCTCATTCTTGTGTCTGCAGGACTATATTGGAGTGGAAGGAGACCTGACCTATCAGCCGGGGGAGACCCAGAAGACCGTGCCTGTGAAGCTTCTTGAACTGAGTGAGGGTGACTCCCTCCTGGCCGACAAGCAGGTCAAGCAGTTTATCATGGACCTGAACAATCCACGACAGGGTGCCAAGCTGGGAAAGTACCCCCGCACCACAGTCACTATCACTGACCTGCCAGGTAAGCATAGGGCCATCTCATTACTGCTGATTATGACACTGCTTTCACTTCAGAGAACCATAGCTGAACCATAGCTGGAAGAAGTAATGACCATGTAATGTTTTCAACGTACAAAATAATTTGATATTATTTACTTTTGTACTGTAATCATGAGTAACTGATGATGATAAATGTATGCATGGAAATTTATGAACCATAAAATAATTAAATCTAGAGAGATAAGCATACACATAAGCAAACACACAAAAATTCTAGCTCAAAGAAACACTAATTTTCCCTTTAACGTTGCCATGAAGTAGGCTACAAATAAATTAAAATGTTCGTCATATTTTTAAATGGATTACGGTAAGTGTTTTCAATGAGTTATTGTAGAAGGTAGACCTACTAATGGTTTGTATGTCAGTAGACGATCTATAGATAACATTAATTAACCTAGCTAACATTAATTTTAAAAAACTTGCCGTTTGCAAGGTACCTACAGTAGCCTAGTTAAAATGGTTAACATAACACTAGGAATGCCACATACAGCTAGGTAGCCAGCCAGCTGTAAATGAATCAAACATTTTGGTTTATACACTCCCTGGCCAAAATAAAAGTCGCCGTTGCACCCGTCATGCATAGTGCCCACTGTACAAGCCTCTGGAGGCAGTGTTATGATCTGGGGTTGCTTCAATTGGTCAGGTCTAGGCTCAGCAACGTTATGCAGCAATAAAATGAAGTCAGCTGAGTACCTGAAAGTACTGAATGACCAGGTTATCCCATCAATGGGCATATTCCAGGACGACAATGCCAAGATTCATCGGGCTCAAATTGTGAAAGAGTGGTTCAGGGAGCATGAGGAATCATTTTCACACATTAATTGGCCACCAGAGTCCTGACCTTAACCCCATTGAAAGTCTTTGGGATGCGCTGGAGAAGACTTTACGGAGTGGTTCGACTCTCCCGTCCTCAATACAAGATCTCGGCCAAAAATTAACGCAACTCTGGACGGAAATAAATGTTCTGCCGTTGCATTGTTGAAACAATGCCACGACGAACGCGCGCCATAATCAAAGCTAAAGGCAGTCCAACGAAATATTAGAGTGTGCGACTTTTATTTTGGTCAGGCAGTGTATATAACATTAGAGACAGCACAGCTATATCGGGCCGATGTAGGCGCCCTGTCGCTGTCCGTCTGCAGGAGATGTTGCATCTTCCTCCAATGTAGCAATAGACAGAGCCAATCTCCCACAGACTGAGTTGTGCTCAACGTGTTGTCCGGGACGGGGTTAACAGATCCAAATTGAGTCTGAAGTTTTATGGCCTACCTTGTAGTCATATAGCTATCTCAGTAATGACTCATGAGACAATATTATGTGGGGTTTGCATGTGAAATGATAGAGAGAATGCATTTAAGAAATAGAAATGAGCTTCCCACAAAATGTACACGGCTGTAAAAGCAATAGTTTAAATTTTTGGCAATCGTTACTTAGCAAGCAAGTTAGCTTCCACACAAAACAAAGATGGCGATGACCAAGTTTTAAAAATATTGTCACAATTATTTATAATAATAATAATACATTTTATTTATACAGTGCTTTTCATGATACAGAGATGATCTCAAAGTGCTTTACAAAAGGCAACAATTAAACAATTACAAAATACCAAACATTGCATTAAAATGTAGATAGAAAGTCGCAGGGCAGCAGTAACCCACAGTGATCACCCACAGTGATTATTCTATTGGCTCACATCACATGTGCCCTTCCTTATATGTCCAAAAGCATCACATGTTCACATCCTTACACAACATAACTTAACATAACTTAATGAGGGGAACAGGCCATTCAGTCCAACAATGCTCGCCATCTTCCTATCACTAAAGGGTACCTAGTGCTCCCCTACAATCTAGATAGTATACGGCACCATATCAAGCCTGGTCTTGAAAACACCCAGAGTTTCTGCCTCTACTATAACCTGGCAAGCTATTCTACACAGTGACTACTCTCTGTGTGAAGAAGTACTTCCTAATGTCTGTGCGGAATTTACCTTTTGCTAATTTCCATCTATGCCCCCTCGTTTTTCTAACAGAACTGAACCTGAAGAATATCCTGTAGTTCACTTTATTAATCCCTTGAATTTAAAAACGTCTATCAAATCACCCCTAAGTCTCCTTTTACTAAGCTTACATGTCAATCAAAAGCATTACTTGTGGACATCATTAATTTTGCCTATGTATCCTGCAATTGGCTACTTTGATTAGACTGCTTTGATCAGATGTTGCTATTGGCAAATCAGATGTTGCTTTCCAATGGGGAGAATTCGTCTTTGAGGGAATTGAGAATTTTTTCTGGTCAAATTGGCAGGAAAAAGATGAAAAATGAGAATAGAATAGAATAACTGTTATTTTCCTGTAGCCACCAGCAACAACAAAAAAGACAGACAGTGGGGCAGACCCACAACACACAAACAAACATATTAAAGACGTTCAATAGAATCATTTAACTAATTAAGTGAATTAAAGTGAAGGTATGAGTGGAGTGGAATACAGCCATGATGTGTCATGATGAAAAATTGAGCATCAAAAGCATCAAAACTCCTCATCTGCCTTTGCTGTCTTGAGATGTCCAGTGTCATTAAGCAGTCACCAGCTGTAGGAACAAAGCTGTTTCGAGTTGACCAAACTCACACAATAGATATTTCTCCCTAAAACTAAAAGACAAGGCGAGCAACTCTACATACGCAGAGCAATGCGTCTCTCGGATCACAGCTGTCCCACTCCAAACCCTGCCGACATTTATGGGCGGCACGGTGGTGCAGCGGTTAGCACTGTCGCCTCGTAAGAAAGAGGTTCTGGGTTTGAATCCCGGTCCTGGTCCTCTCTGCGTGGAGTTTGCATGTGTTCTCCCCGTGTTCGCCTGGGTTTCCTCTGGGTACTCCGGTTTCCTCCCACACCAAAGACATGTATGTCAGGTTAGGTAAACCCCTGCCATTGTCCTTGACCAAGGCACTGCCATCAGAATTGGAGTTGGTCTTCGGGCGCTGCACTGTGGCTGCCCACTACTCCTAAGTAGTTAGGATGGGTCAATGCAAAGGACAAATTACCCCACGGGGTCAATAAAGTATAATTATAATATACACAGACAAACTCCGCCTCTGCGACTTCCCTCCGTACACACAGTCTCTCTCCAGTCGAAATGGAGAAAATTAACAAACACGAAAACGAGAGACAGCTGGACTACATGCCATTACAGGCCAGCGCCACATTCTAGAATAATAATTTAATAATAATAGTAATAAATAAAGAGAAAAACTGCAAAAAATAAGTTTGAGGCTTTATTTTGTAGAAGTTGTATCTGAATTATGTGTGTTTACATGAGATCAGAAGGCCTACAGAAGTTAATGTTCTTAAGCGCTGAGAGTCTGTGGTCATTGTGGTTATTTCTGTAGGAAACCCTAAGACGTGCAAAATTCTCTGTGCTGTAACTTAGTGGATGGCATACCTGCCATCCCAATTAAGACTAAAATGAGGTTATCAAGGGAATTCACAATGGTCAGTGAGATAAAGGAATCAGATCCAGTAAATTTAAACCTCCTACCCTCTCCCCTCCAGCCCATGAGCCCAGTGTGATGATGTTTAAGAAGAGCAAACAAAACTACACAACCACTGATCCCACCTACTCCATCCCCGTGGTGAGGACACCCAACCAGGAAAGCCCAGCCACCATTCATTGGCGTACCCGCGATGCCTCGCGCTTCAACCTGTCAGGCATTCTCAAGTTTGCTCCTGGTGAGATGGAGAAGAAAGTTGTAATTGACCCACAGACCTATCCCAGCCCTATCAAGCCTGAAACCTTCCACCTGGAGCTGTTTGACCCGAGCAGCAACAGCTCCATTGGGGAGAAGAAGACCACCCTCGTCGACGTCAATGACCGTGGTGCGTGGTCATGAAATGGGGATATTTTTGTCACATAACACTCCTGCACCCCCCAGGACAATACATGGCTCTGTGTCCCTTTGGTAGAAGTTTATCAACATTAATTTCTCCAAGCTGTTGACACAAGCAAAGCTCCATCCTAGGCCCTAACGTTAATTCTCTGCCTCCTCTCTCTCAGGGGACAATGAAGAAGATGTCAAACAGACCCTAGGGTTCAACAGGAAGTTTTCCCAGTCACTGGGACGGCCTTTCTGCCCCAAACAACATCAAAGCCACGGCCACAGGACCCAAAAATATCAGTCTCAACTGGCCTGTTCCTTCTGGCAACCCCCGTGGCTACAAAGTAAGTATAACAAGCAGAGACTACAGTCACGTACAGGATGCATTACACAGTATGATCCAAATGTGCATTTCCGGCATTCAGCCAGAGTGACTCATACAGATTGCAATGTTTTCACATACAATCAATTCATACAGCTGGATACTTACTGAAGCAGTTCGGGTTAAGTACCTTGCTTCATACAGTTTCACTTCCCCTTTGTTTTCCCCTCTTTCTCTCCCCCTTTCTCCCTCTCTTCTCTCACCTGTATATTAATGCAGGAATCAGTCCTAGAATGGATGTCCTCTTATTTTCTCTTCTGTCCAACCTGAATAAATCTTCAATCTCTGTTCTCAGGTAAAGTACTGGATCCAAGGAGACTCAGAGGCTGATGCCAAAGTGATTGATTGCAAGACCCCACAGGCAGAGCTGACCCAACCTCTACCCATACTGTGACTATGAGATGCGTGTGTGTGCCTACAATGCACAGGGCGATGGGGCCGAACAGTAATGTGATTCAATGTCAGACACTGGAGGACGGTACGTCTTACCCCGCTGTTGCTGTGAAGCCAGGCTCTGGTTGTGGGTGTCATGCATTTCTGACCATGACTAATGATGTTTCTCTCTGGTCAAGGTGGACTGTGTAAAACTTGTAGGCCTGGCCCTGTTAATCTTGGATATTTTCTCTCTGGAAGCAAGCAAGAATGTCAAAACAGTTTAAAGATTTATGCAACACCAGAGATCTCTGAAAGTATCGTTTGTGTCTGCACTTTTCACCCATGACTTTCTCTTTCCATCTCCCTCCCTGCTTTCAGTTCCCAGTGAACCAGGGCGTCTGGCCTTCAATGTCATCTGCCCAACTGTCACTCAACTTAGTTGGGCAGAGCCAGCTGAGACCAATGGTCTCATCACTGCCTATGAAGTAATCTACATACCCATCGATGAGGATAGCAGTAAGAGGCTTTTGGTTTTCTGTCTCCTTCCCTCCATAGATGTGCACGTAAATAGTTAATCTCAAATACTGGCATTTTGAATAAAAACACTGTGATCACTACATCTCCACCTATTGCATTGTGTAGCATGTGATACCTTGTCTCAACCCTTGTGCATTGCAGAACCCACAGGTCACACTAAGAAAGTGAAGATTGACAACCCCAAGAAGCGCATGCTGTTGATTGAGAACCTGCAGCCCTCGCAGACATACATCTATAAAGTCCGTGCTTGCAACAGTATTGGCTGGGGACCATACAGAGATGCCACCATTAACCTGGCCACACAGCCTAACAGGCCCATGTCCAGTAAGTCCAGCAAGAAGATTGGACAATCTGGGAGCGCAGGAAAACCCAACAGAAAAGAATAGTGTGAAAGCTAGTCTCTCCTCAAGTAAAGAAAGCAGATGCAGAAGACAGAGTAGACCGTAAGAGCACTTCCGGTCAGCAGAGAGTGCTTTAGAAGAGGTGAACTGGACTACAGCGAGCAGAGACTGGAATGCAATTGAGCTGGACAGGATAGGATGCAAGTGAATACAGAAAAGTTTTCAGATTTTTATAGATAAAGAGCAGCAAGAAAATAGCAGAAATGGTATCATCGATCATCTGGTACATTGTTGTATTTACATTCAGCCGCAGGTTTGTGTGACGGCTGGTAGTAATTACTCTATTTGTGAATTTTACCTCTGATCAGTTCCCATCATTCCTGACATCCCCATCGTTGATGCGGAAGCAGGCGAAGGCTATGACAGCTACCTGATGTACAGCAATGAGGTCTTGCGTTCCCCAAGTAGCAGCACGAGGCCCAGTGTGGCTGATGAAGGTTGGTATAGTCCCCTGTTTATACACCACAGATCCACTCATAGTATGACACGACATCACATTATAGGCCGCTAATATCAATAACAATAATAGATTTTACACACAATTTGGTCCCCATTTACCATAATTTTCAGTATGCATTATAGTATATTCATATACATCATGTAAAATATCTGACATCTCAAGAGAATGTGGATGTTTCCTGCATTTAGGCACACCACACACCCATTTGGCATTCTGTACAGTAGTCTACTACACCCCTCCAAACCCCATACCTCATAATACAAGGTTGTTCTCCTTGGAGTTTGATTAAAATTGAAGAGGTTTTATAAAAAATATATATTTTGATATGGTGTATAGCATGATACTACTAGACAGGCTGCAAACATAGCATTCTTCATGGGGGAAAAATCTGTGCAATCTGGTGAACAGGAACAGGTGAGTAACCGAGTAACTCACGGCAGCTTCAAGACTGGAACCTGCCTGCTGGTCTCCAGTAGTCATTATCAGCTACAGCAGAATCACAGGGTACAAGCTGAAGTCTCCCAACTTAGACGTCTTTTCACTTTTTGTGTGGATTCCACAGGTTTGAAATGATGCCTCACTTTGTCCTTTTCCATGATACAAGTCCTGATCTCTTAGTTTCTTTTCATTTTTCAAATGTCTTCCTACTGGAGCTTTGCCACCCAAACACAAAGAGACTTCCTTCATAGAAATTAGAAAGCCTGCGAACATGCTTTTGAGTTCAGGCTCCTTGCCTGGTTACACACCCATGTTCCTTCTTGCTTTGAGGGGCCCACGCCTCCACCAGTGTCCAGGATTGTATGTACAGTGTCCAGGAGTGAATGAAGGTCCCCATTCTGCCACTCAGGCCCTACCAGCCTCCTCCTCTCCATTTCACATTCCCCAAAATGATCCCTTCCTGCCCTGCTTAGCTAAAAGCCAACTACCCAGCCAGCCAACCCACCAATCCCCCACCATGCTTGCTTGCTTTCCCTGAAAAAGGCTTGCGCTGGAAATATGTTCAGCTGGTTGGCGAGGACCTGGACCTGCGCAAGGTTTCCTGGAAGCTGCCTGTTGATGTCATCCCCCACCGACTCAGCACTGACACAGAGGCCAGCGATGAGCCGCCATACCCTCCCCGTGCCCAGACACCGCTTCAAGGTGAAGACCAACCTGGTAGACGCATGCCAGCCTCTGCCAAGCCCCCCGCTCAAATGCCGGCACGCCCCTTCTGCTCCCCCAGCCTCTTTTCTTAGCAGACTAGCCTGCCTGATAGCGGTGCTAGTCTGCCGCTCTATCTGGCCTCTTCCACGTCACTCGCTAAGTCAAAGAGGGGATCTTGTCGGCATCAACTGCTCCAGCCAGTTGATGATGGAAGAGTCTCCATAGATGGCTGCGCCTCACCCCCCCCCCCCCCCCCCCCCCCCCCCCACCAACCCCCAGCCCTGCCCCCATCCCCTCGCTGGAGCAGAACTGGGAAGGAGGAGGCTTCTAGTTTTAGTGCTGCTGTCCCACAAGTACAAAGGCTTAGCGCTGCTGTAGCATTGGTGATATGTCCTTGCAGAGGAGGTTGTGTGGCCTTGGTGTGTTGCGTTGTTGTTCTTTGTGCTTCGGTTTTTCTTACGTCGTTTTGTTGGTGCAGTGTTGCTTCCCTCCCACCTGCACCCACCCGCACACGTGTTCAATTTTTCATTGTTGTTGTGTTTTGCAGATCAGTTCATGAATGGGAAATGGGATCAGAATTTCTTGTACCCTGGAGCTCCAAGTCCAAAGACACGTAACATTTCGTCCACCAGCCAAACCCAGCTCCCATCCCTCTCGCAGTATACCTCCAGTTACGGCGCAGGGGACAGCATGAAATTAGAAACCACCTCCACCTTCTTACGTCAGCAAGGTAACCTACAGGCAGTCACCTTTATTTTACTTATAATTCAGGACCCCCAGCAGGTTGATTTGACAAATCATGATCCACGATAAATGAAGCCTTCTGCTTCATTCAATTCATACTTTATAACCAGCTGGGAGATTCCCATCAGATAATTTCAGCAACAGCACTGCCTTTTCCTGTCTTAAGCTGTCTTTACACAGAGCATAAATACCGGGTGAAAGGCGGTTAAAGAACGTCTGTGTAAATTGGTCATTCTTTCATTTTTCCCCGGCTCAGATCCGGCATTCACTGGTACAGCAGTGTAAAGACAGCTTTAGTGTATTCTTTGGCACTGCTCCTTTCCAATATACAAGATTTACATTACAGTCCTCTTTGCACCTTAGTTGATCACTTCGAACCTCTGATGATTTTTTGCAGGTGGTAACAGTTTTACATGTGATTTTGTACATGCAAACATTTAGTAAATCAACCACATAGTTCTGTGAACCTCTTGAAACCTCCCTGATTGCCTCAGAGATTTCACGACTGGTAACTCTGAGCTGAGATTGATGCTTAAATCTCTTTATCTTTTACTTTAGCATGCTCTCTCACTGCGTGCCTGCAGCCTTTTAATGACATCAGGCTGATGATTGAATCAGCGGCACCAGTTTTAAACAGCAAACAGGGACATAACTGCTTACAGCAATGTTCAAAATCAGGGCACTTGGGGACAGAATCTAAACCCGTTCAAGTGAATCATTAAGTGTTCTAGCACAGTTTGTAATATAATAGGCCAGAGGCATTAGGGGGCATAATTCCAGATGTTGGGGCTCTGCAGGTTGCTTGAACAAAGTTTCCCATGCTGAGAGAGACTCTTGGGGAATGTTAATTATGAATCAACCATCTTCATCAACCTGCTGAAGCAGTGGAGTCAGCACATGCAGTGATAGCTGGCTCAGCTTCACCACCATTCACAATGAATTCCCCCTGCTCTCCCTGTCTCATCTCCAGCAGACAGCACGCAGCTGGTACGCTCGGGACGAGAGGAAGTGGTCCTGAGGAAACGTTCTGAGAAGGGTTACTATGACAGCGATGGTGTGAGGGACTCCATTGTCATGGCGGACATGCCTGCCGAGTTCTCAGACAGTCTAGGTACCATCTGCTCCAAGGATCTTAAAGGTTACGGGGGGGGGGGGGGGGGGATCCATGTTTGCTTTGTTTTAGTTTTTTTGCTCTCTTCTGCAAACTAACAGCCTGAAGGAGTCTTGGCGTAAATTGTAACAGCATGTTTGAGGTGAGGATTGGAGTCCTTTTTAGACTTTCAACCTCATTTTTCTTATACTTTTTATTAGATCCACTGAATACGAAGGTTTGCCCTAACCGTATTTTGGTATTGCAGCCCATTGCAGTTTTTCTTCCTCCCTTACTGCCACTGTTCGCAGAAAGTTAAAGTGCAAACAGAATTACTCACCGCACAAAATAAAGATTTTCCTATGGGGAGTTACAACAGCATAAAGGAAGCTCAAAACGAACTCAACTGAGATAAGGCAAGTTATCTCACTGTATGGAAATACAATTTTGGAAGAGGGAAATCTTTCATTTTTTTGTGCATGAGGGTCATCCGGCCTCATGTATAGGGGGCTTTTTTTTGTTTTGGAGTCATGCGTGCTTTGCCCGTTGCTCCTGCGAGACCTCTCCTGACTGCCCCTCCCTTCCTCCCCTACTCTCCCATCTCCTTATTCCTATTTTTTGCACACTACCCCTATTGCAACTCCAACCCACTCCCCACCCTCTCTTCACCTTGTCCGAATTCTTCTCTTACGACCACCCCTTCTCCACTCCTCACCTGCCCTTCCCTCACCCCCTTAACCTCTCCTTACCTCCCCTGCCCTCCCCTCACCTGTCTTGCTTCCTGCTCCCTGCTATCTCAGGTGTGTCTGGCTACAGCAAGACGCTGATGAACTACAGCGTGGGTCACAGCACCAGGGCACGCACGCAGTCTGAGGACGTCAACGACGCACTGCAGAACCTGGATAGGGTGCTCCAGGGTGAGTGCACACAGCCCATTACAGCCCTCTCAGAAAAGGCTCACCTGTCCAAAGCAGGTTTAGCTTCAGGCGAGATTTAGTGAGCACAGGGAGATTTCACAGTGCGCACCAATTGAGCTGTAAATTTGAAAATGAAGATTAATTTTAATAAATTAGACAAAGATATTCAGACATTGGTACATGTTGTACTTTTGGACAGGGTGAACAGCATTTTGGAAAACAAAACAATTGTGAAGGAGTGGATGAAATAATCTTTATGATTCTATTATTTTTATATTTAAACATAATGAAATCATATTTATTTTTCCACTCTTGTATTCCTGCAACATTTTGGAATTTTGGCTTCTATTTATACAGGTAATTTATTTACACTGGACAGACTGTGAGGGTGACTAATGGGCTATGTGTCGCTGGACCTGTCTTTGTAGTTTCACATATTTTTTGTGTTTCCGTTTATTCACAAGTGTGTAGGTGTGTTTGTGTGTGTGTGTGTGTCTGTGTGTGTGTGATTATATATGCATGCATCCCTGTGTTTATGTGTGTTAAACTTTTTCTGTGGGCCTGTGAACATATGAATATGTCTCATGCATTTATATGTGTCAGTTTGTGCTTTCCAAGCATTCCGTTGTGAGTGTGCGCTGTCCTTCCGTCAGTGTGTCCTTTCCTATCCTAATTTGGTTTGACCCCGCCTGTACCCTGCTGCTCAGACCCCAGGCTGACCCCAGGAGTCCCAGACACACCCACTCGACTGGTGTTTTCTGCCCTGGGTCCGACTGCCCTGAAAGTGAGTTGGCAGGAGCCTCACTGTGAAAGCGACGTCCTGGGCTACTGTGTGCTTTACCAACTGCTCAATGGAGGTTAGTGCTGTGGGATTGAGGTGAAACTCACAGCCTCTAACTCTCACCAAGTTTTTATTTAGACCTTATTAGCTCTTCAAAATCTCCTTGTACTCAATGTTGACCGGTAAATGTCCATTATCTTCAATGCTGAAAACTTGTAAAATGAAATAGTTGTAAATGAAAGATTATGCAAGACTACCAAAGACTATGCCTTGGTTTAGAGCTAACTGTGCCTGTAAGTGTACTCGGTGTCTTCACTGCAAAAAATGTCTGTCTTAACAAGTGTTTTAGTCTTTTAATGAGACTTAAAACCATATTTTTCTTCCTCAAAAGTGGAAAATATTAGCTTTTTTTAAGTTACTTTTTACTTGATGAGTGAAATTATCTTACCCCGGAAATAAGATTGTAAAGTCTATATATGAGATTAAAATGCTTGTTAAGATTAGGTTTTTTGCACTGTTCCTTTCCAAATAATGGCAGAAGACTCAATGATGTGACCTTCCCCACTTCTCCTTTAGGTGATGTGAAGCGCATCGAGGTTCCCAGCTCAGCAGGGAACTCGGTGGTGGTAAAAGACCTCCAGCCCAATCACTCCTACATCTTCAAGGTCAAAGCGCAGAGCCAGGAAGGCTGGGGTCCCGAACGAGAGGGCGTGATCACAATCGAATCTGCCATGGATCCCAAGAGTCCCCTCAGCCCTATGCCAGGTGACACTCCCTCCCTCCTTCTTTCTCCCTCCCTCCCCCCCCTCCTTCTTTCTCCCTCGCTCACATACTTTCATCTATGATGCTTCACCTCCCTTCCAACCCCTCTTCCTGTGCAATAGTGTGTCCCACCTGCCCATTTTCCTCCTCATGCCTCTAGCTGTGCACTCATTGCTCCCCCCTCGCACCCAGGATCCCCGTTCACCCTCAGCACCCCCAGTGCCCCCGGCCCTCTGGTGTTCACCGCCCTCAGCCCCGAGGCCCTGCAGCTGAGCTGGGACAAACCTCGGAAGCCCAACGGCGACATCCTGGGCTACATGGTCACCTGTGAACAGCTGCACGGGGGAGGTGAGGCTTGCCGGGCCGGATGAGCGTTTACCTCTCTCTCTGTTATCTACCCTTTAGACCAGCGCCATCGTAAGTGGGGAGAAAGGTGGAAATAAAGAATACAGCAGGATCATGCATATATTCATAAAATGGTGGAGAGGCCCAATGTGATATCTTTAATGGGGCCCAAACTCACTGCTTTAGATAAAAGTATTTTCAATAATAATAATAATGCATTTCATTTAAAGCACTTTTCAGGACACCCAAAGACACTTCACAACAAAAAACCATTATACACATAATACACAGTTACACAAGTAGAGAGTAAAGTAAAGTAAATGAAGCAATGGATAAATAAAACAATGGGTGAGAGGACATAAAGTGCAACCAGTAATGTATTGAAGAAATGTAGCTGGGGCTCCCACACAATTCAGTTGTTTTGTTCAACATCTTTTCTGCTTTTTCTTTGGGAAATTAAATCAGTCTGACATGTTTCGGCAGCAGCCCCCCTCACAGCGATACAAAGCCCACAATTGGCAGCAGTCTGACAAACTCTTACATCATCAGATGAAACCTTTGATGAAACTGTGCCTCTCTCAGGCCTCTTATTACAAAGCACATTCCCTTTCGACTCCACACATCTTAGACAGTCTCTGTGTAAGCGAGTTTGACTTGTGTTGTTTGAAGCCGTGCAATCTCTCGTGCAGTCACTGGTAGATCTCACACCCCCTCCTGGCACAATGCACAGGGCGCGCAACGTCCGATTCACTCAGTCTCCGGAGTGACAGACTGTCTCCGTTTGCAGGCGATGTTCGCTCCTTCCAGGTGGGCGGGGACAACGCAGAGACCAGTCTGACCGTGTCTGACCTGACTGAGAACGTGCCCTATAAGTTTAAGGTCCAGGCCAGAACCACGCAGGGCTTCGGTCCTGAGAGAGAGGGCATTATCACCATCGAGTCCCAGGATGGAGGTAACCTCATGGCATCATTTTCTTGCACTGAATGCTCTGTCCACAGCTGGACTTTGCAAAACATGTGAAAATTACTTGTGCTGTGATAAAAAAACAAAAACAAATGTGAATCAGGGTAGCCCTCTGACACTCGTAATGCCCCGAAACCAAATTTCTTTTGTGTGATGTTTCAATCCAAGTGAATTTTAATTTGGTGGGTAACGCACACTAAATGCATTCCCCTCCCCCTAAGGTAACTTGGCCCCATTCAGCAAGCAGTCACTGGCAAAGAGAGATGTGTTCAACCTACCAGGAGAGATGACTACTCGTACCGATGTCACTCACGCAAAATTCGATGACCTTTTTACATCAGGTACAGCGATCGCTACCATTAGGTCTCGGCCTCATGAGAAACAGCCGGTGCTAACTGTCGATGCCCTTAGCTTTTCTGTATAAATGAGCTTATGGGTCTCTGTGGCTATGCACTCTGACTTGCTCACACTTTTGGCTCTTCCCCAGGCGGGATGATGGTGTCCATGCAGCACTCAGAGACCAGCGGCACGGTGACCCGACACGTCACCAAAGAGGTGGTGACCAAGGCCGTCGTGTCAGAAAGCATGTCCAAAATGGTGGGGAGGTTCTACGATGACTGAGCACCCAGAGCCCTCCAGTGTGAGGGGGGTGGACCTTCGGCCTCCGCAGCAGATCATTCCCTGCCGTCTCTCCCGGGGAAGGTTTGGGGGGGGGAGGGGGGGGGGGGGGGCCTTTGAAAAATGTACCCCCCTCTCATTCCTCTCCTCTGCTCTCTGTCTGTTACACACAGAGGAAACCTTGGCATCGGCCCCCTGCTGTGGGATTTCTCTTCATGTCTTGCAATTACTTATTTCTGCCTTCTCTAATGGGGGTGTGGGGGGGGGGGGACGTTTTCATGAGTTATGCTACCCTCAAAAAGAGCTTCCTTCAAGGTTAATGTTTGACCCTGGATTTGTAATGGGCTGTTAGTGAGTCTCGCGGAGGTCTTGGATTAGCCTGTCCAGGTTATGAGACGGGTCACTCCAACACTGCGCCTGTGAGATTTGCCGTGTGACAGAGACCGGCAGGCAGAGGACGTATCGGGCAGATACAGAAAGTGAGGTCCCGAGCTGGAGGAGGTCCAAAATTACAACGCTGGAGAGGACCTCTTCAGAGTTATTACCTACCAACATCACGGTGATTCATGTTTTAATTTCCAGCTGCACTGCAGTCTCTGCTCAGTGATCCTGTAAGGATAGTCATAAAAAAAACGTATCCAGATTTAAATCTCCCTGAAGCCGTCTGAAATGAAAGACAGAAGTCCCTTTTGATCCGTTTAAAACCGAAGCTGCCTTTATCACATTAAGTCCTATTTCTCAAACCAAATAGCTCAGCTCTCTTTTTATAATTAAAGCTAGATGCTTATTTTTAGACTGGAATGTTGCAGTTTTTCCACATTGTTGCTTTATACAAAAGGAATATTTTTTCCAAATTCTTGAATGATATGTCTCAGAACATTGAATTTTATGGCTCTTAATTTTTTTGTATATAAAGTATGACATTTTTAATTATGTTAAGTAAAGCTTGGGGGCCATACATCCTTGTCAGATACTGTTTGTATTTACTTTGATTGACCATTTTGCATTGTCTATATTGTCAGTGTTCTCGTGGGATGTCTAAGTGGAGTAGTTTTTAAATCAATATGTTGCAGTAACTGATACAGCATTCTGCCAATCGCCAATGCAACAGTGCTGATCCACAGGATGCAATTGCACGCTCACACTTTTAACCAGCATGTTGGTTAAGTGTGATTACTTTGGTAAAAATATCTATATATCCATATATATTTTGACAAAAGATTGTATTTTGATTACACATATGGCTACATTGCTTTCTGTTACTCTGCTAAAGACACTAACTAACTGCCAACGACAACCTTCAGTATGCTCAACATTAAAGGGCGCTGAGAAAGACATTTGGACATTTCTGTATTTAATATAGTAAAAGTCTATAGGCAAGTTAGCGGCAGTCTGCATTTGGCTATGCCGCCAACATTTCACTGGAATACCAAAAACCCATGGGTAAAAACATGTATTATTTTATTTGAATTTGCAGTAAAATGCATTGATTTTGTACACTGAAATATCAGTATATTCTCTACTGTGAGAGTTTGGTTTTTATTAAGCATGTCAAATATATTGCACTTGTAATAAAAATGTGTGCTTTTAACAAGAATTGCCGTTCACGCTCTTTTATAGCCGCTTTAGTTGGACCTTGGGTGGAATTCATGCAATAGGCCACACAATATATGTGCTGGTAGAAAAAAAAAAACTGAACAAAAACTTTAATTTTGCAAATTTATTCATCACAGAAATTACATCATTATAACAAGATTCAAATTGTACAAGTCAACAATAACATGACCACAGTATTTTCTTTCAAATATATGCCAATACACAGTATGAGTGCATTACAGATTCTAGCAAGCTGCGATGAAAGAATCAATATGAAAAGCAGCCACAGCAGGCTTATTTCAAAGCAGTTATTTGAAAGCATGCTGGTCTTTACAGCAGCGGATCACGTGTCTACCTACTGAATACTGGTTCTCTCTCATATCTACCTGACCATGGAGGTTGCCAAGGTGATCAATCAGCCCCACAGACACGGACCAGGGCAGAAGCAGTGTTCCCTGGCTCCTGCGGACCTGATGACCAGGTCCTTGATGATCTCCACTGTGCCAAAGAGCGGGTAGAGTTTCTCAGTGAAGGTCTCATTGTAGGTGAAGATGTGAGAGCGCTTCTCCACGTTGTAGAAGGACAGCTGGCCTTCCTCGTAGTCGAGGTAGATGCCCACCTTGCGGGGGATGAGGTTTTGGGAAAGAGGGGTGAAGGGCGCGGTCAGCGCTTTGAACTCAGTGCCCCTCTCCAGCCGCAGGGTCAGGTACCCCGTCTGTGTGTTGAGGGACTTGTAGCCCTTCCTCAGGGCCGACTCTTTGGCTACACCCAGACGCCAGTCCCTCTCCCCCACCTCCACCTCCCAGTAGTGCCGGCCAGAGGTGAAGCCGTCTACGCCCGCCGCGCACCACCACCCGTCAAAGCGCTGGTGGTAGTTGGGAACGTCCTTCCTCTCAAAGCCACACCGCATCCTCTTGTTATCCTGCGAGATCACCAGGTCAGGGTTGGCTGTGTCAGGGTCAAGGGTCACCTCCTCTACAGGGGGTGGATGAGATGGCAGGAAGAGACATAAGAATCAATATTTTCCATTGAAACAATAACCATATAACGTACAATTTTAAGTAAACTTACCTGCAGCATCACAGATCCAGTTCCATACTGCGAAACAGAAAAGTAAAAAAAAGTTTTTGTTGAAATATTATGTATCTTTTTCACGTTTACACAGGTGGAAAGTCCAGGGGTCAGAAAGTAAAAGGCCTGCCATGTATTTCTTCCACCCATAAACTCAGCCAGCTGATTTCACTAATTAGTTCTACCTCCTGGCTGAACAATTGCGGAAATTAGCAAATCAAAGTGGTTGGAACAAAATACTGGAGAGGACTTTTACTTTTTGAACCTGGATTTTACACCTCTACATTTGCATCATCTGTGTGGGGTTTTACCTACCAGTATGTGGAATGTACTTGGCTGCATCTGAAAGAAAGCAACAGACTCAGTAGGGCAGGTGACAGGTATTTGTCCAGGCATTTCAGCTCCTTGTTGTCAATCCTTCTACTATAATAATTCCCCTGTCATAAAATGAGGCCTTTCACAGTTTACAACCATCCTCAGGATTCCAATTTACCCATGCTACATAATGTAATATAAAAAACACATTACTTAAGATTGGTTAAAACTCTATACTCCGAAAGCAAAAACTACTCACCAATGTTCTGGTTCTTCTGCTTCTTGGTGAGCCAGTGCTGAGGAATGGTTTCCTGTAAAGAATACAGTCTTATCTCTGACTGTGTTCATCTTTGGTATGGAGACAAAATTAAATGGTATTACATTTAGGAGTCTTCAGATTGACGGGGTCAATGCGCTCCATTTATGTGTTCATCACGTCTTATACAAGTTTGATTTGCCTCACTTTAAGGGGCTGACCTTGTCCTCAGCAACTTTAAGCACAGCCCATATAACCAGTTCCATGGCAGGCAGCAGGTTGGGCAGTCGGCCCTTTCGCCACTGGGTCTCCAGGTCATCCAGCATCAACACCACGGGCTCCCCAGGCCAAATGCTCCGCTGGACGGGGAGAGGAGGCAGGAGCAGAGGCACCAGTCACAAGAAATAGCGATGGAGCGAGGGAGAGGGTGTCCCACGGGCAGATCACCCTCCAGACGGGTGCAATATAAATCAATAAATAGCTGACAGGGTTAAAGTGGATATCCTCTTTTTATGTGTAAAAAAACTTCTCACAGGTTCCAAACTGTATTTGTTTTATGTCTCCTACAGTATTCTGTGTACATGTGGACTACTGTGAAAAATACAGGTTTAATCTGTTTTGGAAGGAGCAAGAAATAGAGAGAGAAGAGAAAGAGAGAGAGCAACAGAAAGAGAGTGAGAGTAGACCATGGAGCTTCTTTTCAATCACAGATTCACACAGACAAGAGACTGAGAAGGAGGAGGCTGTTGAAGCACAGATGATAGATGGGTAATAACTTCATCACAGAACAACACATGGCAGCTGAGGGAATCCAGCTCTCTGTCTGCAAACTGTTTTTGACATCATGCTGTACTAATAATCAAGGGATTGCTGTAAAAAAAGGTTGGGTTTTGAAAACTACTTCAGTAAATGCCGGACAGGAGCAAGACATTTACACAGTTTAAATATCTACCCACGGATGAAAGCCATGACACAGCAACAAGCCAAACACTTCCAAGAAGCAGCAAGCCATGGCGAATACATTCTGTATGTGTACTGAAGAGGCCCACTGCTCCTCTCTATCTACACAACCATTACATTACATTACATTACAGTCATTTAGCAGACGCTTTTATCCAAAGCGACGTACAATAAGTGCATACATAAACGTCATCGAAATCACTACAGAACAGACAAGACAAAGCACATCCTTCCCATAATGTAGCAGCCCGCCTCTCTGTCTAGTGTCTACACAACCCCGCCTCTCTGTCTAGTGTCTACACAACCCCGCCTCTCTGTCTAGTGTCTACACAACCCCGCCTCTCTGTCTAGTGTCTACACAACGCCGGCTCCGTGCCCTTCTTACATCAGGCTTGGTCTTCAGCTCCCTGGTCCAGTCCAATATGATCCTCTTAGAGGTCTCAATGTCCTGTTCGTTCCCCTGTTCCAGCATATCCAAAAGCTGCCTCTTCCAGTCGCGCTTCTCTGGCCAGCCGTCCGTCTGCATGGGTCTTTCCTACAAACAAGAAGCAGAAGTGCCACTTATACTGCGTACATCTACTCCATCTACTACATATGCTAAGCCACAACAGATCCTGTTTGCAGAATGCCTCTGATTTTCCTAACGTTCACTCTTTGGTCCTACGGTAGGAAAACGGGAAAAAAAAATTAAAAGACGGATACAAAAACGGGACCTTCGGCTCACAGGTCATACTAGGAGAGAAGCAGGCATCAGATGAACAACACTTTTGGAACTTCACCCCCAAACTTCACGCCCTCGGCCTCCCCCTCTCCAATGTCTACCTTGCTCTCCAGCATGGAACCCCACTCCAGGATGAAAGCACGGCACAGCAGGGGGGGCCAGGTGTCCTCACAGGTCCATATGCGCCCAAGAACATCCGATCTCTGCAATACAGTGGGACACAGCATATGAGCACCAGAGCCGCAGCGGGACACAGCATATGAGCACCAGAGCCGTGCATGCGTGTGTGTGGAGTGGAGGCGTGTCACCAAGCCGAGTACCCTGTGTACTGTACGTATATGAGTGAATGGCAGCAGCGCTGGGGAAAAAGTGTGTGTGTTGGTGGCACAGCGTGAGCACTTATGTGAGCGCATACCTGGCACACGCGGTTCAGTTCCCTGGCCAGCTCCATGATGAACAGCTGAGTCTCCACAAGAGGCTGTTTCTTTTCGCTCTTCACCCTCTTACGAGACTCCTGCCAAGAGACCAATGAGAATGACGGGAATTAGAGACAAACAAGACAGTGACTGGCAGATAATGTGTGAGATATTAAAGCATTAAGGAAGTAAGGACATAATTAGAGGAGAGATAAAGTGCTATGGACCAATGAACATGCAATGGAACCATCAATAGTGTTCAACTTTGAAAGGAGCTCGAAAACAGAAGGCCCCTGTCCACAGCCTCCCATTCCCCAGCGACCATCTCATCGCCTAAAAATATCACCAACTTGACTAAGGAGCTCTACCTGTGTATCCGCTTCCAGTCTCAATCAAATCGTGAATTTAAACCAATCCACAGTTAAACATACCCAGCTCTGTGTTGCACAGAAAAGAGAATATAATGTATTGATATAATTTTTTTATGTTTATTAACAAAAGATGATAATTCTCTTGTCCATGAATGATGCAGAACAAACGCAATGGAACGGACTGCAACCAGAGATGACGGACAGATTGTGACTTACGCCGTGCGGTGTCAGGGCAGGTGAGGACGGAGATGATCCCTTGATGCTGGAAGCACCCGTCACATATGTATAATATGGCAGGAATGTTAATTGTTGGAATGATTTTTGGAACGTGGATGGCTGTGCAAACAGAGGGTGTGAGGTGTTTGGGTTCGCTACCTTCAGTCGTATCTTGAGGTTCTTGGCAGGCTCGATGAGGAACTGCAGGCACTCTTTAATCATCTTTGCAGGTCTGTGGGTTAAGTGAGCACAACAGAAACTAAAAAAGTAAGCCATATGTCAGAATGCACCACAAAATATCATTCTGCTTTTTACTCTCTATCAGCACGTCTGCCAGTTCATGCTCCCTTATATATTTATTTTATCCCTGCACCAAAGCGACTGTGCTTCAAACGGCTTCACGAAATTGCAGTCCCTTATTTCACCAGGGTGTTCTTTAGGTGTTACATTGGCATAGGAGAAATACAGTCAGTACTGTAAGAGAGAAAGTGTGTGCGGTTCCGCACTGCGCAGAACTGTGTGTCACCCTGCGGATCCAAGGAGTCCGCAGGGGGGCTTATTAAGGACTGGCTCACTTTCCCACACTCTTCCCTTGCTTGAATCAGACAAAAAAAATGCCACTAGGCAAGATTTTGAAATACTGTGGCACTACATCTTAATCAACTCATGGGGAAATAATCCGAGGAAATCTAAAACAGCATTTAAGAGCAGTATTCATTAACAAAGGAGTCGATATCTCCACCCAGCTGTACTGAATCAGCATCTTTCTTCAGCGTGCGTAGCCTGGGTGAGCCTGCCCGTCACTTTTTGATCCCCTCTATAATGCACCGATCGAATTTTTATGTATCTCTCTTGGTGAGGCAGCAGCAGAGCGGTGCGGCGAACGGCCCAACGTCCTCCTCATACCATCGGTGTGCCTTCCAAACAGACCGCAACTCACAAATAAATCATTTAAAATATCAGAAGGAAACAGGGCGCGAGATCTGTTTTCTGTTTAGAATGAAAACACTGATAAAATTAAGGTAGGTTACAAAAGGGCACGTTGGCATTCCTTTCACAGTATCATTAAACAACAACAATGAATGCCAAGTGTGCCGTGAGAATTTGAAAAACATGACATCTACAATAAACAGAGTCGTTCCAAAACTGGTTGTCGCAGACAGTTTCACTGCATTTTCGTGACTGGGGCAGCTTTGGGATTAGGCTATTATTCCGTTTTCGGTACAGAGCAAAAACTGAGCGCAGGAGACGGGCTTGGCCAACTCAGAAAAGATGGTAAGAACGTTGTCACAATATTTTAGCCTTTAAATCATCCTGAATGTCATCGCTTGTAGCCTTTTTGGTTCCGTTGCCAAAACGAGTTTCTGTGAATGCGTTTGCATTTATTTACCCCACCTTCAAACAGGCTTAAACTGAAGCTGTTGAAGATTTGCTGTCACCAGAGGTAGTCGTACGCACACGCACGTGTGCATACACAGGGACACACATTTTCCCCTGAAATCCTGCCACTGAGCCGTTTAACGAATTACACGGGGTAACCTTTTAATGCGTCTTAAAAAAGGAGTGGGAGAACTTAGAGACCTATCTATCAAGATGACGGATGAACAGATAAAAGAAGGCAAAATTATTTAATCAAATTAAGAAAGCGGTTGGAAATGAAATTGGAGAAAATACCCGGTTAATTAGGCTATCTATGTAAATGGGTTCCGTCTGACAACATACCGTGAGATTAAAGTTAAACCCAGTGGTTAATATCCTCTCACAGTAGCCTACACTCATTAGGCTACCACACTACGAGTGACTTTCCAGATTGTGGTATTGAATATCTGGTTAAATGCAAAGGAAGCATATCAATTGTATGTAGCCTAACTTTGGGTGAGGCCAAGAAATCTACAAATGAAATAATGCATTAATTTCATATAACATCGAGGTTGAATTATATAACCTATCTAATAAAATTCAAAAATACATTTAGGCTATTCTCTGAAACAACATGGTAAAAAAAAGGTCTCATATCATGCATGGAGGACGTAAGTTACTTGGAGTAAAAAAAAAAAAAAATAATAATTTAAAAAAAGGGGGGGGGGGGCGCGCGCGCTCTGCGGATTCTGGTTTGTTTCCATATATGTTTTCCTGTTGGCAAGGTATCTGATGCTAGATCCCTTTTGTTTAACGCAAAACAGGAGCCTACAGTTTTAGAATAAATTCATGCCTGCAAGAAGACGAACATGGTCTGAATCCGACACAAGATATTATAGCTAAATATGGTCCGATTTCAACGCAACCTAGAGAGTTAGGCAATCTGTCGTTTCCTGAGCCATGTAGCCAATTTACTGTAAAACATTCACATTCCACTTCGCACCTTGGTCCCGCCGACCCTAAGCCAAAGCTGAATACTGTCTTAAGCATGAACACTGGCACAGTAAATATAGAAACAGAAGTAAGTGGCTTTGCAGCGTTTCATTCAGCGGTGCAATCATTCCCATGCACAAAAGAAAACTTTTATTGTTAAACTAGTCACATCTGTAAAATTCTGGCTATCAGAACATACCAAGCAAACTAACTTCTCTTCATTTTCAGGCGACATCAACATTTTCATTTCAGCTGACAGATCCTTGGCAAGCTAACCTTAGCTACAAAATTTCATCACCTGGCACACGGCTGCAAACCTAGCGGAGGGAATTCAAATTAAGTCAACCAAAGCTTTTACTAAATCGGTAAAGGAAGTCTGACTTACCGTTGACAGGATACAGTAACGAATGGTCTTTTGCCACAGGTGTTCAATGCAATGACTGAATCAACTCCTCACTAAGCCAGCTTGTCGTTGTGTACTGCAACAAACATCTGACCTATTAGACTGGCAGAGGAGCGACCACGATTCGGGTATCTTCGACAAGTAGGCTACACGAACATGAACCCAAAAAACGGCCATGTTTGTTGTGGCTATCCGTCCAGTGATTTTTCCCCAGTTTTTCGACGGTATTTTATGGTGCGTCATTATTTATGAAGGCTTTTTTTTTATAGCTTACGAGGAAAAAACATGTGTTCTTCAACAGCTGGGAGAATCCGGTAGATATAATTTTTCTTTCAGCATTTTTTTCGTTTTGTTTAGCCGTTTTGTCTTTTAATCTCCTTGAAATATCTCTAATCTCTCCACTCTTGTCCACATGGGGTCGCCAAGATGTTAAGGATGATTCAACAACGGCATTTCATTTTTGGCTGGCATAATAGCCGAAATACTTATTAGCCTATTGCAAATAGCCTACAAATGTTGCATTTTTATGATTATTCTTAAAGAAATATTACATTTTATTATTATTTTGTAAACACATAGATATTGTTAACAATAAACTAGCTCATAATCATGGATGCTGAGCAATCTCTTGGTTTTCCGTTTTGGAATTTTTTATTTCCTTCCTCGCAGATCTAGCCTAATCTTATGTGGAGGCTGTCCTGGCATGTAAGTGTTTGCGGAAGTGTGCCAGAAATACGGTGTTTTGACAGACGTCTGTTTCCAGCAACAAGGAAGATCATGCCTCCCAAAGACCCGCTGCTGGCCACGCTGAAAGGTATTAATGTGGCTGTGGGTTATTGCGTTTGCGTATAGTTATGGGGCGGGGGTGTAGCTATAGCTACCGAACGGATTCACCTTATGGCGTATATACGCAACACTGTAAGCATTCTTCATTTCATTTCTGAACCTGTGTATTAAGCAGTGAGCAAGTGCTATATCTACATAAGGTTTGGCGTAACCTAATGGTACAGTTAGCTTTGCTAGCTAGCTTGAAAGTAAAAAATGTATTGGGCTCAGGCACGCATTTTATCTAGCTGTCACAGATGGTTTGACAGAAACACTACAAAATCTTGACAATAGATAGACTAATGCCTTTAAAGCAATTTGCTGCTATCAGCTTGGCATAAAAACAATAAATAAATAAGTCTCAGTTTTATGGCAATACTGTCAAGCAGGTGATTTGGATTTAAGGTTTGACACCACTAACCCCGATCATCACGTCACACTATACTTTGTCTGTTGATGTTCTCTTATATCCAAGATTATGTCCATGATTATTTGTTTACCCAGTGTGCATCTTGAGCCTCCAATCAGATGCGGCTACCGTGACCGACGGCAGTCCTCAGCTCTCCTCCTGTTGCCAGTTACTGGAGCTCATATTTCGTAAAGGACTGCAGCGTGAGTGCAACCCGATGCTCAGATCTGTAAACCATTCAAACTCAGACCCTCATTGGTGAGACATACTGGACACCCAGACTGACTGTCACTGACAGAGGAGTGCAGAGAAGGCTGCTGATTCATACAGATTGATGCAGGGAATGTGGAGCCCCGTCTGAATATGTAGTTAGAATGTGATGTTTCTTTCTTGATTGAAATGTGTTAATGTTTTCTGTTGTTAATGTTGCGTGAATAGGAGGTCAGAGTTATTTGGTATATGGGTGATAAAGTGACGTTAAATGTGTCATTACGAAGCTTTGGAGATACCGTATAGCAACAGAACAGAGTGATAATACATAATAGTCCCTTGAGTGGGAGGATTGATGACTGCGTGGGTTTTGGGAGCTGTTTTAGTGAGTTTGCAGTGGAGCACTGCACTGTGTGTCATGTCTGTCACAGTGATGATGCAGTGACAACAATGGTGATTTGCTCTTGAATGCCTTCAGAGCCAGTCCTGGGGTTTGTGCGCAGGGATTACTGGCATTGCGTGGAGCAGCTCCTCCAACAGGACACCTGCAGTGGGTGAGCAGCAGAGCCCTTCCTCTCTGTTTTGTTTTCAGTGGCACACGGCAAACTACACAAGCAGGACAGTGAACACAACACTAGAATGCTGCATCAACAGATAAATCCTTCAAGAACAGTGGTTGCTCTTTCCCACTCAGTCCCTTCTCTGGGTCCTGACTGCAGGTTGAGTCCTCTCTCTTTGGCAGTGGAGCGGACATCCACCTGCAGGAAGCTGCTGACTGCTCAGGGCAGGGGGCGCCTTTTCCTGAGGTTGGCGCTCAGCCGGAGGATTTTGGGAAGTGTAGTCCAGCACATGTTGCACACGCCCAAAGTGCTTGAGGTCAGCAAAGCATGTATTCATATACATTTGTTTTACCGTTGGTATTAGAAAATTAGAAATGTGTTTAATTGTTTGCTCCCCTCGTATTCCAGTGGTACAATCCTGCCATTTCCATCTTTAGGAATGAGGAGCTTGTGGGTGAGTTTTCTTTGTCTTCATTATACTGACACTCAGGTCAATCTAACATCATAAAGCAATGTGTCCTGAAATAATGCCAACTTGAGTTGAGGCAGCAGGAAGGAAGCGTATACGTTATCCTGTCTCCACCACAGAACCTTTCCTGTCTCTACTGCTGGTACTGTCAGAGATGGATTTCAAACTCAACATTGAGGTGAAAATGTTATAAAGCCTCTTCTGTCTTTCCAACTGTGCCTCCTCAGTGAATTGTGTCTGAGGTACGTCACCTACACTTGTGCATCAGTGATGCTCGAGTAGGAATCTGAATGTTTGCGCCACCATATCACTACATTCACATTTATACACACTTTACACCTTATTGACCTGGCACCTGGCATGGAATATATTGTATTTCACCAATTCTCCCTAAATTGGGACGCCCATTGCATCTATGAGCCCGTCCTATCGCTGCAACGTCATCTGTCTATTCAGCAGGGCATAGCCGTGCATGTGTATCCTCCAAATCGCATGCAGCCATCCACTGCCACTCTGCAGTCCAACGCCTGAGCTGCACAGCCATCTGAAACTTCTGCAAAGTGACAGCACATTCTGTAAGGCTAGAACAGGCAGACCACATGCACCTGGGGGGTAGGCTATACTACGAAGCAGGATTACTGAGTTAGCTGGATAACTGCACTAAGTAAAACCCGGAACCCTCCCAAATAGGGAACATGGACTGAAGAAAAAAGTTACTGGGTTTTACTCAGTGCAGTTATCTAGCTAAGTCAGTAAACCTGCTTCGTAGTATAGCCCCCAGGTCAAAGATTAGTATACATACAATTATTATTGTGCAAAAAGGGGCGGATACCCATCCATCTGCAACTCTCCATCCCTGGGTGACACCGAGACAAATAATGTCACCCCACAGCCTCCCACCCAGTCAGCAGTAGCATGCCCCTTATTGCATTCTACACCTAGAAGCCAACATACGCCACCCTTGACACCACCTTTCGTGTTTTTCTGTCATTTCAGAACAGCAGCTTCTTGGATGAGAGTTGGCTTTTGCCTGTGAGTTTTCCAAACGATTGTCTCATTCACCAGTTCATTCAAGCCCTGCTAACAAAAACGATCCATTCAAATGAGTGCATGTACCATGGACTAGGGTGGGTACAGGGGTTAAGCAAGGCTCTTTGTGAGTTGCAGGTGTGCGAGGTGTATGAGGCAGTGCCATGCCGGGAATTGGGGATGGTGCTTAGGTGAGTTTCATTTGGTGCCTCTAATCCCTGATTCCTTGTTTTTCTTGCACACAAGCATCCGTTTTATTTCCCTCTTTGTGCCTCTCACCTGTGGGCCAGGTACCTTGGTGGTCGTGTCTTTGTGTTGGATCTAATAGAGGGCAGCCAGGCACAGGTAGACAGGTGTGTTCAACCAGGTGACGTCATTGATGAGATCAATGGAATATCCCTAAGAAACGCCAGCAATGGACAGGTGAGTGAGGGGAGAACACCCCCACATAGCCATCACATTTGCACAAGCCATCATCTTACTGTCCTTTTGCTTTTACTTGTGAATAGGTGCATAGGTGCCACAACACAGACTCAGCCAATAATGTAATATAGTATATTATTGCCGGTGCCCTATGCAGACAGGTGTGGTGCTGGCACGGTTGAAGGGTCGCCCGTTGTCTCTGCGTTTGCTTCGATGGAGGCAGGAGGACGGGACAGTGTACACGCCTTTGGTCAAACTCCTACAAGCCCTCCAGCAAGAGAACCCCTCCCTGCAACTCAACTCCACCCAAATGCCCCAACAGCAAGGCTGTGAGGGTCACCAGCAGGGGCAGTCACAGTGCCTTAAAGAGGGCAGGTAAAAAAAAAAAAAAAAAGGATGTTTTCTTATCATTTTATTTTTCAACCTATTGCATCACACATTTAAAATGCATACAGTGAGCACCATAATTCATTGGACAGTGACACATTTTTTGTTATTTTGGTTCTGTACTCTAGTACTTTGAGTTTGAAAGGATCCAATGACAACGATGTTGAAGTGCAGACTGTCAGCTTTAATTTGAGGGCATTTTCATCCATATCAGATGAACCGTTTAGAAAATTATAGAACCTTTGGCCCTTTTTCAGGCATCAACAAATATTGGACAGTTTAACATAATGTATAAATAAAGTAATCATTTTTAATATTTGGTCACATATCCATTGCATGCCATGACTTCCTGATGTCCGTGACCCAACAATATCAAAAGACTCTTGATATCTTATTTTCTGGTACTCTTACAAGCGATACTATAACTTCTCTGCATTTGAATGCATCTCTATGGGAATTGGGGGGTGAGACTAGATTTAGCTGTAAATTATGCTGGAACAGTATGGAATACATGGTTGGTGAAATGGCTGTAAGTCATCAAGGGTCTGAGGTATCCAACAAGACTCAAACCATCACTCTGCTGCCAGATATGCAGTAGATATGGATGGATCACTTTAAGGTTTGTTTCTCCTGACAAATTTTCCTATTGAACTCTATGGAAAAATAAGTCAGGAGAAGAAACCCTTCAAGTTATCCATCCATATCTACTGCATATTGTTGGGTCACAGACATCAGGAAGTCATGGCATGTAAAGGATATGCAACCAAATATTAAAAATGATTACTTTATTCTGTTAAACTGTCCAATATTTTTTGATGCCCGAAAATGGGGGGGACTATGTACAAAAGGTTCTATAATTGCTAAACGGTTCATCTGATATGGATGAAAATACCCTCAAATTAAAGCTGCCAGTCTGCACTTCAACGTCATTGTCATTGTATCCTTTCAAACTCAAAGTGCCAGAGTACAGAACCAAAATAACAAGAAATGTGTCACTGTCCAAGGAATTATGGTGCTCACTGTATTTGCTAGTATAACACTATAGTAATGGCTGCATGTTATTTATTGTAATGTTTTTTTTAGCATTATATGTGTATTTTATCATTGAATGATTTTAAGGTTAGCTTTCATACCTGTTTTTCCCTTTCACTCTTTTCCTGTAGGATTGTGTACATTGTGCAATATCTTGGAAAGGCAAACATTGGAATGGTAAATACATTTAATTTGCAAGTAGTAGTTTGTATGGGCGTAGTAACAACGACACTGCATTTATGCATGTCTGTTTCAGAATCTTTCTGAATGTATGCATGTGAAAATATGTGTTCCAAATGAATATGCATTTTTATGCACAATTTTTATTGGAGTCCACGTGCAATCTAAATATGGATGATCGGCTTCTGACCTCTTGCTCCTTGCATGTGCAGGTAGGCTATTTCTGTTGAAATCATTAATTTTGTATGATTAACATATATGTAATCTTACTTGTGTGAATTAAGAAAGGCATTTAGCTATTGGGGGCGGCACGGTGGTGCACTGGATTGCACGGTCACCTCACAGCAAGAAGGCTCTGGGTTCCAGGCCGGGGGTCTTTCTGTTTGTAGTTTGCATGTTCTCCCACGTGTCTGCGTGGGTTTACTCTGGTTTCCTCCCACAGTCCAAAGACATGCAGGTTAGGTTGGAGAGTCTAAATTGCCTGTAGGCATGAGTGTGTGAGTGAATGGTGTGTATGCCCAGAGATGGATTGCCGACCTGTCCAGGGAGTATTCCTGCCTCTCGCCCAATGCATGCTGGGATAGGCTCCAGCCCCCCCCCCCCTGCGACCCTGACCAGGAATAAGTGGCGTAGAAAATGGATGGATGGATTTCTATATTGTCTGAGGATCAGTATATCTTATACTGTGCAAAGGCTGACATTTGACAGGCTGAATGTAATGTAATTATGATTGCATGTTTTAGCGTGTGATTGAAATGGACCTGCATGGGCCTGCATGCCCTGTTTGTGTGTTCCAGTATGGCGGTAAAGAAGTGCTACAGCAGGGTATTCCCCTGGTCCTGGAGAAGAATCACCCCAGTAAGGTACAGTACACGGCGTGGGATGCAATCTCCACCACGTACAGGCTGCAGAGTGGGCCTGGGAGGCGTAGACACCTGTGCCCACTTGGTACGGTCTCCAGACGAGGACACGGGGGGATACAGAGGCGCACAGGGTGATTTATTTTCAGCCGGGCGTGAAGACAGCTTGCAGACAGCTCCAGCGCTTCTCTGTCTGTGCTCACTACCACTTCCTACAGGAATTTCTCGGCGGCCTCAAAGTCCCGCCCGTTTAGCTCTGATGACAAGCAGCCAAGTGCCTTCCTTCTTGTGTTTTTCTTAGTTTTCCACACCCTTTCTTTTTTTCAAATTGGACCCTTTCCAGATAAATCGTTTGCAAAACATGGAGTCACACCCACTGTGAGGTGGGCCAGTTAATAGATTTAGCTGGTAGGCGGATGTGGATACGCTTGTGAATCTGGATAATGAACAGTAATGCAAATGTACAAAAGGGCTGCACCTTTTTAACTGACACAGTACAATCTTGCTTTATAATTAATTTGTTTAATTTTAATCTTTCATGCAGACAGTACTGTTTGATCTGAAGGAAACTCACTTGACCTGCACTGAGAAATCAAACAAGCAAGTGAGTGTCTTTCTTATGCATACACGTGAATGAATGTGTGTACACAAACAAAGCGCTACAATACTGAACATACTGTATCCGTTGTCGTGTGTCTGCATCCAGGAACTGTTCCAGCATCACTACCCAGAGATTTCATGTGTGGGTAGATACAGTCAGCCAGACTACACCGTCTTTGCCTTCTGTGTGGCGTGAGTACTGATAATGCTCAAAGGCAGGTCGGTATGCACCTGGCTGGTCTTAGTTTCCATGAGGACGGCTATGTGATTTTTAATTTTTATTTTTAGAAATGTATGAAGTGTCATGTATTTTATACATTATAGTTAAAATTATCTTGTAAAATTCAATGCAATTGCTTTAATCATTCAAATATTGATCAGTAAAAAGAAGCCACTATCCACAAGCATGCATACACTTACAATCTTATGTTACCACTTGCTAGGCTGTAGATCAAAGGCAATGCAAAATGCTGAAAAGAGAGCGGTTATATCCTCTCTGCAGTCCCCTTCCTCCCTCCTGAGACCTCTTTGGAAGCAGAGATGGGGGATGTGTGGGGAAGGGAGGAGTAAGAATACACTCTCTGAGTGGTTGCCAGCTAGGAGGATTATAATGCGATTGGCCAGACCCAGATGTTAGCTGAGTGCATGATTGGTTGTTTTCTAGAGACTGCCCGGAGACCCCTGAATCAAATGGCTTCTGTTGTGTGGTTCTGCAGGCTGCCTCTGCCAGGGAGTGTGAAGACATTGTCAGTCGTATTGGTGAGTGTGGTGGTTGGCTATTTTGAATTACCTTTGGCGGCTCAAAATAGGGCCAGCAACCATCGTTAGTTGGACGTGCATTGGAAATTGATATATGAACAGTAGGATAAACCGATAAAGGCAACAGTTATCACCAAAAACGACCATTTGAGATTCAGTCTAATATTTATCTTCAGTTTTTTACTCCATCTACAGCCACTGGTTTCAAGCACACAGAGTGGTTTGTGTGACTCCCACCTTCCAGGATTCTGCCAGGCTGACCAATGATCAGTGACATTATGCACATTTGGGGCCCCTTAGGAATCAGGTCCCCTTTGAAGATCTTCTCAACATTTTGAACTGGTAGCAGCAGACGCCTTAATCGTGTGCCATTTTTGCTGGACTAAACCTTGGACGTTTATACGCGCCTTAGGAGTCATGTTCATTTACTGCATTCAGCAACAATCACCTTTGTATTTTACTGGTTATTAAACCTTAAAAGGAGGCATTCAGATGTTGGCAATTATTGTTCCAGTTTACAAAATTCACATTATGACATGATATACAGTGCTCGCCATCAACTCCTTACAACAGTGGTTCCCAAACTCGGTCCTGGAGCAACCCTGTACATGCTGGTTTTCATTCTAACCCCAGAATGTTAACAAGCTGTGCTTTTCATGTTTAGAGGGATCATTTACCCCCTTAAGCCACATTACGTCAGAAATATGCATGCCATGAAGAATAACTCCCATCTTCACGTTGTGCGTATTGTAAACCATTACACAAAGGAAGTAAAAAAAAAAATAATACTAACTGATCAAATTAAAAACCGTTCTTTCATTTTCCCCTAATACTTTATTTTAAATCATATTATAATTCTTCATTATCTACCAACGGTTAGTTTTATTGGCATATACAGTCAAGCCGGAAAGTCTGCACACCCCTTTCACCTTCTCCACGTTTTATTACATTACAGACATATTCTACAATAGATTGAGTTCATTTTTTGTCTCAAAAACTGGTTTTTAGACATTTGTGCTAATTTATTAAAAATCAAAATGTAAAATATATGTACACAAGTGTGCGCACCCTTTGATATGACACCCAAAAGTGAGCTGAGGTGCATTTTGTTTCCACTGATACTGCTTGAGATGTTTCTACAACTTAATTGGAGTCCACCTGTGATAAATTCAATTGATTGGACATTATTGGGGATTGCCAACACCTGCCTATATAAGGTCCCACAGTTGACAGTGCATGTCAGAGCAAACTCCAAGCCATGGGGTCAAAGGAATTATCTGCAGACCTCAAAAACAGGATTGTGTCAAGGCATAGATCTGGGGAAGGGTACGGAAAAATCTCTGCAGCTTTACAGGTCCCAAAGAGCACAGTGGCCACCATCATTCGTAAATGGAAGAAGTTTGGAACCACCAAGAATCTTCCTAGACCTGGCCGCCCGGCCAAACTGAGCAATCGGGGAAGACGGGCCTTGGCCAGGGAGGTGAGCAGGAACCCGAGGGTCACTCTGACAGAGCTCCAGCGTATCCTTGTGGAGATGGGAGAACCTTTCAGATCAACCATCCAGGCAGCACTCCACCAATCAGGCCTTTATGGTAGAGTGGCCAGACGGAAGCCCCTCCTTAGTAAAAGGCACATCACAGCCCGCTTGGAGTTTGCCAAAAGGCACCTAGAGGACTCTCAAACCATGAGAATCAAGATTCACTGGTCTGATGAAACCAAAATTGAACTTTTTGGCCTGAATACCAAGCGTCACGTCTGGAGGAAACCAGGCACCGCTCATCACCTGGCTAATGGCAGCATCATGATGTGGGTATGTTTTTCAGCAGTGGGAACGGGGCGACTAGTCCTGATAGAGGGAAAGATGAATGCAGCTAAGTACACCGAGATCCTTGAACAAAACCTGCTCCAGAGCGCTCTGGACCTGACTGGGGGGAAGGTTTACCTTCCAACATGACAACGACCCGAAGCACACAGCCAAGAGAACAAAGGAGTGGCTTCAGAGAAAGTCTGTGCATGTCCTTGAGTGGCCCAGCCAGAGCCCAGACCTGAATCCAATTGAACATCTGTGGAAAGAGCTGAAAATGGCTGTGTACCGACACTCCCCATCCAACCTGACGGAGCTTGCAAGAATATGCCAAGAGGAATGGGCAAAAATGTCCAGAAACAAGTGTGCCAAGCTCGTAGCTTCTTTCCCAAGACACCTTGAAGCTGTAATCGCTGCCAAAGGTGCAGCAACCAAGTATTAGGCTAAGGGTGTGTGTAGATATGTAACCCCTAAATAACCTATTTTTGTCAGTAAAATAAAATTGCATATTTTCTAAAAACCTGTTTTCACTGTCATTATTGGCTATTGTGTGTAGATGTTTGAGGCAAAAAATGAACTCAATCTATTGTATAAGTCTGTAACGTAATAAAACATGGAGGTGAAAGGGGTGTGCAGACTTTCCGGCTTGACTGTACATGTCCACACTTTCACCAAATACAAGCCTATTGATTTTATTATTTGAGGTAACTTTTTTTAAACTACTCAAAATAGTCTGATGTGAATCAATAGACTCATAATTGGTGAAAGTGTGGAGACATGGCCACTAAAACTAACCATTGGTCAATGAAGAATTCAAAGACAAAACAAATGACAGTGAGCCAAACCTCAAGTTTAAGAGGAAATGGAAAACTTAACGTGTTCCAATTAGGAGCCTATCGATTCATCTCGGTCTTGAATTTTATCAGTTTTTAAAAATGACCCTTTTATGTAGGCTAATTGTTTGCGATTGTGGTTGGAAAAACCCCCCAGCATGCACCAGGGTACCCCAGGACTGAGTTTGGGAAACACTGCCTTACAAGGTTAAGAGTAATGCTGTGGACTGAACTTGTGTACCCCCCCCCCCCCCCTCTTGAAATCAATGCTAATGGAGTGTTGTACATGTTAGAACATTGCTGCATCTGCATATAAAACAGCTTTCCATGTTACTATATGCAAGATGTGACCCAGGTTTGTTCCACAGCTACACATCAGTTGTTGACATGGTGACCTTTCAATAGCTTATTTTACCAAAAATGTAAAAGCTCCAAATACCTGTTGCCACTTAAGTCTATTGTTCTGTAAGCCATGTATGCGATTAAAATATTTTCATACCAATTAATACACTTGCCATTCTACACTAGTAGTCCTCAAGGAGCATTTAGTGACGCAGCATGTCCACATTGCATCTCTACAACAAACCCCATTTTATATACCATGGTTAGAATACATGTCCCCATTCTCATGAAAACTTGTCTACCTTGAGCAGACCCATGTCCACACTGAAACCACACGTACACTCTTAAAATGTTACTCTTAAAAGTAGTTTAATAGAAAGACTACAATGTGACAAAACTTCATAAATAGTATTGTAGCTGCCAAGGTTTACATCTGGAAAAAAAATAAAATAAAAATGTATAAAAAGCAGCCCAGAATATACAAGGGGTCCACACTGCTCCTGAATGACAATTTAGTGACATGAGTATCCAGCCATACCCAGACAACACTGTACAGGAAGGGCTGGTTAACTGCTCAGGGTGAGATTATTGCATGAGGGACTACAGCTAAACCAAAGCCCCTCAGAGGCTGGAAGAATTATTATTATTTTTTAAAAAGCCACCAGAGTACATTTGCAACATAACCACACCTCTATCCCACCCATGGCCTCTAATGCTAACAGTATAGAGCATAATGGGTTTCTTTTTCTTTGCATGTGAAGAGAAGTTCCCTGCAATCGTTTTAACCATTTAAAAAAAAAAAAAAAAGAAGGTCATTTGAGAAGCATCAAGCTATCCTCTGTAAGAGTTAATAAACCCACTTCTCCATTCACATGAAACGAGAAAAAAAGGAAGCTAAATACATAAAATACCACTGAGCACCAGCATACGCATACAGTCTGCATTGACTGGTTTCAAGCGACAGCCTGTTGTAGTTGGTTTTGTGGAATGATAACCTTGATTTGATTTTTGTTTAAATACACGTTACAAAAAACAGGAAGGAAACAAAAACTCAAACACCCACAACGTGGTAAAATGTGATAAAGACCGCTTTGCTGCTTCTTCAGCCAAATTACACAACAGCTGAAAAGCAGTCTAGGCTCGCTCTCCTCTTATTCTGCGAGCCAGCTGGATATCTTTGGGCATTATGGTCACCCTTTTGGCATGGATGGCACAGAGATTGGTGTCCTCAAACAGCCCCACCAGGTATGCCTCACTGGCCTCCTACATAAAAATAAGATTAAAAAAAATGTCAGGGTATGCTCAGGGAATTGAGAATACAGG
This sequence comes from Synaphobranchus kaupii, assembly GCA_029718625.1. Classification (NCBI taxonomy): domain Eukaryota; kingdom Metazoa; phylum Chordata; class Actinopteri; order Anguilliformes; family Synaphobranchidae; genus Synaphobranchus; species Synaphobranchus kaupii. The sequence goes on along the minus strand of CM056396.1, from coordinate 696,528 downwards.
GCAACAATATTCACTTTCCATTCTAAAATTCAACAATGTGAAATAAATGCCTGAAAAAAATAAAATAAATTAATCCAACACATTTTTAAGTAACTGGGTGCTCTAGCACACCAATTCAAATATGACCACCGTGTGAACATACCTGAAGTGCACCAATAGCCGCACCCTGGAAACGCAGGTCAGTCTTAAAGTCCTGGGCAATTTCCCTCACCAACCTCTGGAATGGGAGCTTTCTAATCAGAAGCTCTGTTGACTTCTGATAACGCCTGATCTCCCTCAGGGCCACAGTACCAGGTCTGGGGAGAAAGGACAGACAGGACATGTTTCAATCTGTGTCTGGGCATTTAATGGAATGCTTATATCCACTTAATTTGTCAGTAATCTTATTTTAATAGTTTAGATTTTTATTATGAACAACATTAATTTATTCATACTGGAAATTGTCAGTTCGAAATGGAACACTGAAAGTCAAAGTACTGATGGGAAATTTAGTGGAGATGTACCTATAACGATGAGGTTTCTTCACGCCACCGGTAGAGGGCGCGCTCTTCCTAGCAGCCTTGGTGGCCAGCTGCTTCCTCGGCGCCTTTCCTCCAGTAGACTTACGGGCGGTCTGCTTAGTACGTGCCATTTTTCACCTGAAAGTAAAGTGGAACGTCTTGATTATGCCTATATCATGAATCATGAATATGCTAGCCCCCAAATCTCATCAATCCAAACGGTTAGTTAAGTTACATTTTCGTTTTGTGAAAGTCGCGGAAAAGGCTTGACCGTTAACTCAGCTCAGTCGTCCACACGTTTTTAAATCCAATTTGGCGCTCAACGCGGGACTGTGTATATCCAATTCCCACCCTAATTTGGGAATGTCCAATTGTACCCCCAACCGCGTTGGTGGAACAAGCCCACTGCGCAGGACACACGGGTACCCAGTCATCCACATTGGTCAGTTATCCATCTAGCCAACTACGCGAGTTAAGCTGCCCAACATTTTGACTGCACTACAATCAACACACGTATGTATGCCAACACCACCAATGCAAGACGACGTCATAGACGAAATCACAATTTTTCCAAACAGATTAACCTTTTCTCATAAATAGTTTCGCAGCCAGTAATTTTTAAATGACATCATAATTATTTTTTTCTCTTTTGCAAACCCTCACTTCTCGCAGTCTTAAATACTCGTGCGCCGCTGGGAGGCTTCTGATAGTTACGCGTCTGTAACAATCTGATTATGAATAGACCGCGCTACGCTATTCACATCCCCAGCCTTAACTGAGAGGCCCAGTTTCCACATCTTCTTATGCTACGTAAATCACGGAGAGGCCCAGTTTCCACATCTTCTTATGCTACGTAAACTGCCCTGCGGTCTTTGTTCGTTGAGCCAGTAACATCAATGCCCCGCTTAAACGCCATGTTTAACCATTGTAACACGCTATATTAGCTCATAGCTTCATAACTTGCTTGGCAATACTAAGTTACATTCTCCAGCAAATAAATTAGTCCATTATTTTAGAATAAAACAGTTATTCAATTTGTTGAGTAGTATCACGTTTTTGCGTCCTGGAACGTTGTTACTTCAACTAACTAGCTTGTTAGCTATCCGGCTATGCTACAACACAACGACCGCGTCCCTTGTAAATTAACGTTACCCATTCTTAAAACTCAATAAACACAAGGAGGACGTGGTTTATAGACAAGACGCATAACCGCCGCAAAAATCAGAACAATGATAGGTTAGCTAACGTTAGCTAAAATATCAGACTTAGCACACAAATAGCAAATAGCTGATTAACGTCACATTTTATAGTTACCACGACCACCAGCTAACGTTATAACTCACTGGATCACCCTGAAATTGACATTCAACATAGTATTCAGTAGGACATGCAATGTAACGAGTGCAGCTAACGTTAGCTACATAACTTACCTTATTGTATCGTCGTCTATAAGCAATGTACACCGAGAGCCACTAATACTCAACCTTCGTCTGCTCCACCAAATTCTATTTAGTATTTACATACGAGAGAATGAAAATTTATAACCTTGCCTGACGTCATTTCACTTGATTTTTGAAATTTCTTTCCCTAGTCTGTCGATGATTGGTTGGCCGTAAAATACGTCGTATTCCTATTGGTTAAAAATGTAGATATCCCATTGGCTTTCAATATTACAATTCAATTGGTTACTTACAGAGGCTGAACTGCCATTTGTGAACTAAACTGTCACTCTTGTACAAAACGTTGGTTGAAAACATTGTTCGCCCCATGTGGCGAGGTGATAGATAAACATTGCATTTTACGGTCGAATTTGAATTTTATTTTCTAAAGCAAACCCGAGTATCGTGCATGCATATAAAGTGAAACCACCATAGTGTTAACGTTAAATTGTGAGAATTATACTGTATGTTTTTATATAGCTATGGCACCGCGGTCGTTGTTTTATTGCAGCAGACTTGATAAGTCTTGCCCATGTATCAAACCCGTGTTCTGTAGGCTACAGGACTCGCAGTAGGGTTTAGTCTAGCCTACTAGTAAAACCCAAAACACCAAGCACAGCAAACGGAAGAGGGTTTCTGATTCTGACTGCAGTATTTGTCAGATGATAAATCAATAATATGGAGATTCTTGATATGGCTCACATACAACTGTTGTTTATTTACAACTTTTAAATCCAAATTAAGTCTCTTGTATTAGGGTACACAAATTCTAGGAGGATGCCCCCGATGCACTGTAGCCACATCAAATGAGGTTATGAGATCTTGCGATAATAGACTAAGCTATAGCATAAACCGCGTAGGCTACGACCCAAATATATTTTTTCCCCAGTAGAAACGGATCGATGGGTGGGTTTCTAAATATAGTCAGTTTAAGCAAAGTCAGAGAAACCCATTTTTAAGGGTTTTAGGAGTACCCCCTAAAAGATCCCGTTATGGTAGCGACGGAAAATCCATATTTGTGTCAGGCAATCTAGCCATAAGCCTACCAGTTTGTTTGACTATCACAGCACCTGCAGGGCAAAATAGTTTTCCTATACCCATAGCCTGTTTGACTGCTTCGCAATTAATGTGTGTACAAAATAGCCTACTCTCTTGTTCAGTAATATTATTTTATGGATTTCTGTGTGTGGAAATAAGTGAACAAAAGCCCTTTTTTTGGTTTGACATCAAAATGTGCTGCCATTTTAGGGGGGCATAGCCTACTGCAGTCAATGAAATAACACGGGATGGGATTATAAAGCTTTTGTTGAAATAAAATAGGAAATTGGGAATTAGAATACTAGAGAATATCACTCTTAAAAATGTTTAAAATGTACAAGAATGACTCGACTGGCCGTTAACTTAGCCTAATCGGTAGTTTCTGGAGCTGACTGTGTCGGCACACTAACGTTACACAAAAAACAAGAAAAGTAAGACGTTCGGCCGGTTGAGGAGAGACCTGCAGGGGTAGACAGAGGGGTTCTGACCGCACAGTTGAGTGGAGCTGGCTGCTATAGTTCTCAAAGTCTTCGTCGATCTACACCTTTACTTGGTTATGCGGATCTTAGAATTCACATAACTAGGTATATGTGCAAACACTCACTATTTTAACTTTACAGTACGAAAACCCTCATTCAAGGACGTAGGCTACTGCTGGCTACTTTCCGGTCAACTGATTGCACCTAGAAAAGGTTAGTGTAAAGAGATTTCACTAGCTAACATGTATAGAATCAGCTGACTGTATGTGAACAGGGAGAGGATGATGTATTTTTTTTACGCATGTGAAATGCTTTCTTTTCCAGCCGCCAATAATTGTATAATAGCCTTCTGAATGCCCTAGATGTTAGCTAGCTAACGTTAGCTAGCTACCAAACTGGTTAGCCTATTCACTTTAGCAAATAATGTCAACTTCTCCTACAGCGAATGCATGTTTCATGAAAGCTTTCACACACGGCCCTTGTTCAGTCAAGATGTTTTTAACAGCATGTAGATTTACAGTTGTTATTGATGCATTTCCCTTTCTAATTCTAAAAAAAAACAACAACAAAAAAACCGGGTCGTCCAAGGGAACTACATGTCCCATAGCTCTACACTATTCCTCCGGCTCGGGGCTTCCCCTTCCTTGTACCAAGCGCAAGCGCAATTCGAAGAGGAATGCGGACCTCGAAGCGCACAGAACAGTAATAAAGAGGGCAGGCAGAGAAGCCTTATAAAGGAAATATGTCGAAAGCTCAAATACAGGCAAATTCCTCCTCGGGGGCTACAGCCACCGCTGGACCTTCTTCTTCCTCCTCTTCCTCGTCGGCTGGCGGCTCGACGTCTCCCGCTAACGTACTGCACGTACAGCCCGAAAAACCGCAGCACTACACGTACGTAGCTAACACACCCTCACGTGCGCTGACACGCATAGGCCATAGTAGAACACCTGACGTAGCTAGTGAACAGAAGTTAGTTAGCTGTCCATAGCTAACTGTCTGAGCCTGATCCTGATCCACATTGTTTTAAGAGGTCCATGCCGATTCCTACTAGTACACACCGACCCAGGGTCGTTGAGGCCTATATGAGAATTTGCATTTGGTACAGGCCAAAAAGTAGGTCGTGGGTGGATCCGTGATATGGAGTGGGTTTTGCTCCATTATGAACTTGAGATTATCATTAACGTTAGTGCTTGGAAATATGTATGTTAGTGGGCCTACAAGTTCATAGTTCATTCACAGTCTACAAGGCGACTGTGATGATGGTTAAGAGAAGACAACAGGGCTGAAGTTTCAGAGTTTTTGTATTTTGCATTTATTTTACATTTCCCTATCGTGTTGATTAGATGAGAAATATACAGGTTACCATACTTTTTGGGGCGCTATTAACAAGCTAGCAACGTTTCGAGCGCATGTAGTCCCAAATATGAGCACAATGTGGGAGGGGACACAGTCTCATAAGCAATATGTCTGTAAAAGTTGTATCTGCATTGTGGCCATAGTTTATGGATAAACAATGTCTTGGCTATCTGTCATATCATTTATAATTTTGCTTGTATTATAGATAGCCTACCTTTACAAGTCAAGATACACTCATAGGCATCTTTGCATAGTATGTAATGCTATATATATATATATATATATATATATATATACATATGTTATATGAAAATGAATGAATGGAAAAATGAAAGGGACAGTTAACTTTCTGGGCTTTTTTGGATACTATTTAAATTTTGTTGTATGTTTTCAATTGGCATGGACAGTTTTCGGTCAGATATTTAGATACATTTCTGACGACTTGCCGGATTTACAGTGGCAGGTGTGTCGCTGTACAAGCTGCTTTGGAGTTACTTGAATTATATTTCCTTGCTTTAGACCAGGAACCCCCAAATGTCCTATACCAGTCACCGCAGGTCGTCAGAAGCTTCTTTCTACAAATATTTTGCATGCGAAAACTGTCCTTGCAAACATACATTAAACGGAAATTATAGAGCCTGTACTTTGTAAATTGCAGATTTTAAATATGCATCATGTATCAAAATGTTGAAAGCGAATACAGTTAACATTGCTCTATTCCTTCTCCTCATCCCTCTCTTTTTCAACGTCTCTCTCAGGTACCTGAAGGAGTTCCGCACCGAACAGTGTCCTCTTTTTGTTCAGCACAAGTGCACGCAGCACCGCCCCTTTGCCTGTTTCCACTGGCATTTCCTCAACCAGCGCCGTCGGCGACCGGTGAGGCGTCGTGACGGCACCTTTAACTACAGCCCGGACGTGTACTGCACCAAATACGACGAGGGAACAGGGACCTGCCTGGACGGAGACGAGTGAGTCAAGGGTGGGATGAGGTCGCACCTCATGAAATATTTTTTGGATGGCAGGGTGAGATTAGGTGGGTGATGCTGAATTGTTTTGTAAGTATTGACTTGGGTATGAACACCTGTCTCTTTTTTCATGAAAAACAATTTGTGGGAGGCCTTCCAGAAAAAGGTCAAGGAGCTGATGGATGTAGAATGGCCACTTCACCATATGTTGTTTTTTCCTTGTTTCCCATATGATGCTTTTTTCTCTGTTCCTGTTTTACCTGTCCAACACAGGTTCTTTTGCCCATAAAATAGCCTGTGAAAATATTCAGTAAAATACTTTTCAGAATGTCGAATAAAGTACATATTTTTGTTTAGTACCAAAATAAACTGTTATCAGGAATTAATATTTTTTGAAAAATAAAGAATGCAGATTGAGCTAAATATTGGTGTCAGTTTGGTTAACTGATCATTTATGATCTGTTTTACATCAAGCAAACTTGAACTGGTGCAGAGGTCATTGTGACCTCACGGTTAGCAGTAAAAGGGTAGGTCCACTCAAGTAAATGGGACAGGATGGAACCCCGTCTTTCCACATGTAGAATACTGAATGTTCATTGAGCATCCCTAAACCAGTCAGCGATGCCAGGGCCACTGATGTGCCATTGACGTGTGTATTTGGGTGGAGTGTACCATTCTGCTTCGAGTAGAAATAGAAGCAGAACACACAACAGTGCTGAAAATGTTCTTAGTGTAACTTCCATTATTGTCTTTATTGGAATAATTGGAAGTTACATTCGTTTTTGTCTTTTCTTCAAAACTGTGAGAAAGCAATCATTTGAAATTCAAATTATTTTCTTCTGGCACAGTCTCAGAGGGAGGACCCCTCAGGTCTGTGTGGGTAGATGTAATATGTCTGTACTAATTGAGTTTGTACCATTGATGTACTGGAGCCTTAAAGGGTAATTTTGTTTGTTTTTTTGACTTGGACCTATTTTTCCTGACTGTTTCCACCATGCTGATCAGTATTGATGAATCATTTTTTCGCATCTTTCTTTGCTGAGCTTTGGCCACCCCGAGAACCGTTCCACGCTGCTTTGCAGTACATTCGAACGGGGCCATGCAAACGAGCCTTGAAATGCCTTCTAAATGCAGTTTTCCGCCAAATAAAAGCTCAATCAGGATATGCAAATGTTTTTCATGATAGCTGTCAGCAGTTATTGCTCCAAACTTTAATAATAATAAATAGTACTAGTAATTTTTGATACTTTTTGCTGTAGATTCTTTTTTTTTTTAACCGTAGAAACACTTCCTTATTTGCACTGCGGCAGGCTCTGTTCATGCGCACAGCAGGTGTGTTGGTAGAATTGTTCTCTACATTGACAGTTCATTGATTGGTCTTCACTAGCTAGACTGAAGCAAAAAATAAGTGACCAATGTACAGCTCAGAGTCAAACTGACAAGCATAACAGAGTTGAAATGGACTGGGGGTGAAAATGAGCTGTTTAGCTGTATCTCTGCATAATGTGTGGGATTTTAAGTTTTCAAGTTTTCAATGTTTTATTATACATGGTCCCTGTTAAATAAACCTTAAATAAATAAAATAAAATAAATTACCCACCTGATTGGAGCTAGCTAGACTAGTCTATGTGTAGTATAGTATAATGGCAGTGTAGTATAATGGTTAAGGAACTGGACTTGTAACTGAAAGGTAGCAGGTTCGATTCCCAGGTAGGACACTGCCGTTGTACCCTTGAGCAAGGTACTTAACCTGAATTGCTTCAGTATATATCCAGCTGTATGAATGGATAAATGTAATAAGAAGTTGTGTAAGTCGCTCTGGATAAGAGCGTCTGCTAAATGCCTATAATGTAATGTAACGTAGTCTAGATTAGACAGAATCTCAGATGCATTACCTCAGCAGTCAGTATTCCTCTAAGCCTAGGTACAGCTGTGTACTTCAGTCCAAAGCGTCTACGAGTATGTGCTGTACATTACATTACATTACATTACATTACAGGCATTTAGCAGACGCTCTTATCCAGTGCGACTTACACAACTTTTTAGCATTTTTTACATATTATCCATTTATACAGCTGGATATATACTGAAGCGATTCAGGTTAAGTACCTTGCTCAAGGGTACAACGGCAGTGTCCTACCTGGGAATCGAACCTGCAACCTTTCGGTTACAAGGCCAGTTCCTTTACCATTATACTACACTGCCCCCATTGTAGACTTGTGGGGACTGTAGTCATCTCTATTGAAGTGCTGGCTGCAAACACAATAAGTCTGTCAGGTGAAGTTCCTTTACAGCTGTGTCTTGGTTAATAGGGCTACCACCCACAGTCGTGCAAAACTGTGCTGTATACTTGTACTCATTTGGTTATTACAATGTGGAAAGGTGCACGACCCGAGCATGTTCTCTATGTACTTGTCACCAGCACCATCCAGATTCCAGATCATGACGGTGCATCCCGTTGCTTCTCTGCTTGCTTTAGTTCTCACTGAGAACAATGTTATGCTTCTGCAAAAAAAAGTAGTTTGTCAACTGAAACACCTAATACCTGGTAATGGAGTGATGGAAAATTATGTAAATTAAAGTCCCCTTCAGGCAGTGCAGTTAAGTTTTATTTTCTGGCCATTTCAAGCCATTTGCATGGCCCCCTTAGAATGCATTGCAAAGCAGGGTAGAGCGGTTGTCGGGGTGACCAAAGCTCCCCAAAGAAAGATGTGACAAAATTATTATCAATACCCATCAGCATGGTGGAAATAGTTCGGAAAAATAGGTCCAAGTTGAAAAAAACAAAGTTACTCTTTAATGCAATAAGCAAATCATCTCATTACTACAAGAGGTGACTGGGTATTGGGTGATGAAGTGATATATATAACCTCTTTTAATATCAAGCCTGGTGATATCAGTAAGCCCTTCTCAAAGAAACAACCGCTGTCTTCCCATTGGCACATTTACTGTGCACATTTAGGATAATTGATGCAAGCTGCCATTATGTGTGACTGAGAGGTCATACAGATGAATATTTAAACGTTTTCTGTAACTGCTGAAGTTCAAGCCTGTTTGCTTTGCCTCTTATTTGTGTGTCAGGTGCCCTTTCCTGCACCGGACCGCAGGAGACACTGAACGGCGATATCACCTCCGATACTACAAAACGGGTTCCTGCATCCACGAGACCGACGGCAAGGGCCACTGCAGCAAAAACGGGCCGCACTGCGCCTTCGCCCACGGCTCCCACGACCTGCGCTGCCCTGTCTATGACATCAGGTACAGCCTGCTACCCAGCCAGCACTGGGGCCTGTTCCAGAAAGCACGATTGCGGAGTTAGCTGGATAACTGCACTGAGTAAAACCCAGAACCCTCCCAAATCTGGAACAAGGACTGAAGGAAATGGAGCTGTTTCCAGGTTTTACTTGCAGGTATCCAGCTAACTCAGTAATCCTGCTTTCTGGAACAGGCCTCTGGTGTGGCTTCGCAGGAGTACTACACAGTACTTAATTTTAACTCCGATGGTAGCAAATATGTTTTAGATAGCACACAATACTCTGCATATAATACCCTTTTAGCTGTGCCTGATACAGTGTGTACATGCTTTTAGTTATCTTCAGTGCTGGGTGGCAGTGGGTTGTAGTACAGTGGTCCAGTTGTTTCAATGCATATTCCGCTGAATAAACTTTTAATATGTAAAATTTGAGCAGAGGAAGTGGCCTGATGGCATAGTGCAATTAATTTATATATGTTCACCATCACCCCTCATGGTTTATGGGTACTTCTTCTGTCTGGTTAATACTTTTCACAAGCTTGGTGCCAAATACCCTTCAGAGACACTCTAATGCTCTGTGTGTTTGCTGGGCTTGCTTTTAGTTTTAACATTACCTCTGGACGTCTATTGTTTGGTGACTGTCTGAAACATTGCACAGGATTAGTTGGACCACATTGATGGTGGTTTCTATGTAAGTGATGAAATGTGTCTTCTTCACCAGGGAGGTGCAGGTGATGGAGGCCCAGGCTGGCCCAGGGGCTGCGGAGGGGGGCGGTGGGGAGGGGCAGTCGGGACTCGCGGCCAGCACCGCACTCATAGAGAAGATCCTAAGTGAGGAGCCACGATGGCAGGGTAGGCTGTAACATTATCAACATTTGCCCAGTAATCATAGCACAGCATAGAGGCACATACCACATGCTGAAATATACTCAATAATACAGTATATGTATTGTTATTTTTCAAGTGTTTGGGTTGTATGTATGGATGGGTTGTAAACCTGGAAATGGTGTGTGAAGATACTCCCATCATTCTGAACCCTGTTCCTCTGGTCCTAGATAACAACTACGTGCTGTCCCACTATAAGACTGAGCTGTGCAAAAAGCCACCGCGTCTCTGTCGTCAAGGTTACGCCTGTCCGTATTACCATAATAGCAAGGACCGCCGGCGCAGCCCTCACAAACACAAGTACAGGTAAAGCACATAAACACCTGGCTCATTGATTTTGAGGTTCATGACATATACAGGACAGTCGCTGCTTAAACACTGACATGTTTGATAAAAAGCAATTACATTAGTATGATTTAAATTTACGTAAATTTTAGCACAGAGTGGAAAAAACGTCCAAAATATTTTATATATGTATGAAGTAATTCTAAAGTTTATAAAAGTAATCGTTTGTCTAGAGGTATTATAGTTTCAGGCTTGTGCGAGTGTAGTGTGTTTGCAAGGTTTTATATGTCCTTGCAAGTGTTCATTACAGTTATCTTATTAAATGACAAGTTAATTTCTGGTCTGTTGGTAAAAAAAGGAATCTTCTTCCAGTGGAAATTGTAATTATACTGACATCAGGATATATAAGAGAGTTGTGAGGAGAGGTGATGAGGTGAGTTGTGCTCTTCTCCTCCAGAGCGTTGCCCTGCCCTGCTGTGAAGCACAGTGATGAGTGGGGAGACCCCAGCAAGTGTGAGAGCGGGGAGGGCTGCCAGTACTGCCACACCCGCACAGAACAGCAGTTCCACCCGGAGGTACTACTGACCCCCCCCACCAAACACACACACGGCGCCACACTGTCACAGCCGTTATTAGAGCTCACAGTGGAGTGGAAGGTGTTACTGCTGTGATCGTAACTATGACTGTTGAATTATGTTGTTATAATTAGTATAACGATGAGGTAAATTTTCCCTAATAACGTTAATTTTCCCTAATGGCTGCTTCTGCTGCACTGTGGTGCGTTCGTACTGCTGTCGTGACGGGCCCTCCTCTTCCGCAGATCTACAAATCCACAAAGTGCAATGACATGCAGCAGAGTGGCAGCTGTCCCAGGGGCCCCTTCTGTGCCTTCGCTCACCTGGACCGTAAGCCGCCACCTCTCCCTCTCTCCATCTCCTTCCGTCCATCTTTTGTCTATTTCTCCCTTTTTCTTTCTTATCCCCTGTTTCCAGTGGCGTAACGTCGGCTGTAAAATAGGCCTTCGGTAACCTTACCTTTATACGGATATTACTCTGAACCTGTTTCCACTTATAGTTCTTAATTATCAATCAAGCAATTCATTAACTGAATAACAAACATCAATGAATATATCAAGTTTTTCTGTGCTAGTATTTTTATTTCTGTCATAAAATGGGTAGCACTTAAATATATGTAGCGACGGCCGGTGCGTTGGAAAAAGTGGGGTTTACAGGATTACTTGTTTCCGTTTATTTAGCTTGAGTAGCCTAACAATCAAACAATTAATTAGCTGAATAATCAAGACCAATTTTTAACCTATAATGATTTAGAAATGATAATGACAGAGACAACTTGAGATTATTTAACAAGGATCAGGCAATAATCTGAATGCATTAAAGAATGTAATTAATTTTAAGACGACATTCAAATTAGTCAAAGCGATTTCAACATTATAAAGCATAAATTTAAAGAGGACAGCCTCTTAAGTGTCTCGAACCATTGAGAGCAAAGCAAACATGAGCAGAATGTCAGAATGTTCGCATGATAACACGTCATCATAAATGTGGATAGGCTATAGGAAAATGCAACACAAGTTTATGATGCACAGAACAATAATGCTATCTCAAAATAACTTGGTAGCCTAATAATTTACTTAATGTTCTTGGTTATTGAGTGAATCAATTAACAATCAATTTTACAATCAGGCAAAGTAAACAGAAACAGATTGACAGTGATCATCCGTTAAAGGTGAGTTTACAGAAGGCCTAGTTCTACTCCCACGGTACACCACTGCCTGTTTCTTCCCCATCCTCATTTCGCTCTCTCCCTGTCTATTTCTCTCTTCCCTTTGATGCTGTTTGTGTACGAAATTTTGCCGTCTCAGTATTTTGCGTTTCCCATGCAGAGCCCAGCGTTAACGAGGACATCCAGCAGCCGTTCCCAAACCCTAGCTCACCCCTGCTCTCGGGTTCCATGGCAGACGAGTCAGGGCAGAGAAGTCCCAGCAGCCCCCAGGGCTGCTTTGGGGGAGGGCCCTTCACCCCTTCCAGTGGTGTGTGCATAGCAGAGCAAGGACTGCTGGGAAGGGTGCTATGTGAGGAGTCCTCCAGTATAGATGCCTCCCTGTCACCCTGGGCTGGGGAAGGCGGCTATGGGCGTGCTCCAGGATTCGAGAGAGAGGACCAGGTGAGGGAAATGATCGGCTTCATTGGTAGACAGTTGACTAAGGAGTAAGTGTGCTTTGTGTGTGCTGCGTAATATTTACAAATAACATTTAGTCTTTTCATTGTATTATTATGTAGGCAAAAATGAAAACGCTGTCTATGGAACAACGCAGCCGGGAAATGGCTCAGATGCACAGCAAGCAGGTAAACGCTCCAGTTCCCCCCTTCCATATCACACCTGTGCCCAGCAGTCAACAGCAGTCTGAGCCACCGCCATTACGGCTCTGTAGCTTCATACACCTGCTACTAGAGCAGCAGCAGTACCAGTGCGACAGGACCAATGTTAACAGATTCCAAAAAGCGCTTTACTGATCCCTGTCTGTGTGTTCAGGACCTGCTGGTATTCCTCCCAGTGGGCAGCCCTCTCAGCATGTCATCCAGCGTGCCCTCTAGCCTGGCTGCCACGCCCCCTAGCCCCGCCCCTCCTGGCCCCTCCCCAGGCATGAACGCCAACGCACTGCCCTTCTACCCTACCAGTGACACTGTGGAGTCTGTTGTGGGTGAGTTGTTCCTGGGTGCATTATGAACATACGAAATGTGCTGCCATTTCATGTACACCAATTCAGATGTTTAAAATACTCTAAACATGAGGTTTAAACATGCAATATGTATTGTGCGCACATATCTCAGATTGTATCATCCCAGGAGATGTTATGGCCTTGATGAAAGGCATGGAAGAAAAGTACTGTATGTAACTTCCTTCCCTGTTGTGCTTGTTGTGTTTGACAGAGTCTGCCTTGGATGACTTGGACCTGAATGACTTTGGTGTGTCTGCTCTGGAGAAGAGCCTGGACAGCAGCACTGCAGTGCCCAGGGTTGGGGTAATGTTGGGTGAGGCTCATTTTCACACTCCGTCCACACTGCTTATTCTCCCATAATTTCATTATTTATCATTTTTATGTGCCTTTTAAGCAATAAGATATGAGAACTTGACATTATTTGTAACTGTTTTTCCCATAGGGGGGAGCCAGCTACAAAGCTCAGCGCCTGTCAACATTCCCGGCTCGTTCAGCAGCTCTGGGCCATTCCGCTCACCCTCGCCATCCCCACCAATCAGAGCTCTCCCTTCCCCCTTCCTGTCTGCTCACCTGCCACAGCCCAGCCAATCAGAGGGCAGCTTTCTGGGGCCATCACACAGCTCTCTGGGTCAGTTGGATCATTTTGAGTTTGCTTGGGCATTTTAAATTAAGATTGTTTGTTGGTTTTTAATGAAATTAGTAAAAATATATATAGTTAGGCAACCTTCACAGCAGGAACACTTCATAGACCCAAGCCCAGAACAGTGATCTAGAAATACATTTTTAGAAACGGCACTCGAGTCATAGATAACTGCATAATAATTTTGATTCTAAACACTAATCTGAAATAAATAACTACTGGTATGTAATTGCAAGGTAAAAATAAATGGTCGAATAACTGATGCTACAGAACATAATAGTGGTGAGAGGCACATTCAATTTCCATAGTCTGCAGCTGTGTTTTTATGCTTGATGAAACACAAGGCTTTGGCTCTCTTGGTAAGCTGAGTGATTGACTGATGGACCACGATACAGGAAAGAATAGGGCAAATGGTGTCCTATCAAATAAGTTCCACTCATCTACTAGTTCAGCTCAAGGGTGCATACTTTCCCTCCCTTTTATTCATGGTAGTTGATGACTTTGTCATGGTGCGAGGAGTCCTTTCTTGAACTTATTGTGTCAAAAACTAAGGATATGATTGTTGATTTTAGGAAGTCAGCACCCAAACCCAAGCCTATAGTTATTAGGGGGGCTGAAATTGAGCTGGTGGAAAAATATAATAGAGTATATGTAGATATAGAGTCCTGTCCTCGAGGACAGGTTTTAAAGTTTATTTTATTCATAAAGCAATTAGTAGACTGAATTTGCATACGTGATATTTTGCACTTAGCACTCTAATATATACTGTGTTGTTTATGTATTTATGGTTATTTTAGTCTTTTATTGTTTTTAAATTATTGTGTTGAAAAATTGTTGTAATATATGTTGTGTTGTAGTGCCTGGCTGCAGTTGAATTTCCCCTCGTGGGACAATAAAGATTTGAAATTGAAAGATAAATAGTCATGATGAAGGAGAACTGCAGCTCTGAATGTAATAATTCTAATAAATCTGAGTGAGGATTGTGGCCTCTGCAGTGCGTAACCAATGGCAGCGAAAACTGTTCTGCCAGGCGATTGGTCAGAAAGAACCTAGGGCAGTAAAAGCAGCTGGAAGCTGCCACAAAACACGCAGTCAGTCATCCAGCACCGTTAGGGTGTGAGGCCAGCTACGGACAGCATCTTTTGTGAGCAGCGCGAACGTGACGTTTCATCCCGCAGGTTTGAACGGGATGAGCAGCAGCATTTGGGAGCACTTCCCCCCAGGGCATGGCTCCCCCGGGACGCCTCCTGCCTTGCTCTCCTCGGGACTGTGCGTGGAGGCGGCCCGGCTCAAGCAGGAGGTGGAGGATGCCAGCAGGGTGCTGAAGCACTGGGACCACAGCTGGAGGCAGATGGCCCAGGTGGGTAACAGGCCCGAGGGGCTGAGGAGGATGGTGTGTAATAGGGTTTCATTTCTAGCGTGTAGCTATACAAGTTTCTGCTTGAAGTGATTGCGTTTAACTTTGCTGGAGTTAAAATGTAAAATATTGTATATATATATGTGTGTTTCTACTAACATAACTAATCAATATTATCCATAATACATAATTACTAACACTGTAGTTTAGAGGGGAGGGAGCCCAGACTGGTGAGGGACTTCTGCCCAAGTTCTCTCTCTCTTGCTCTCTCTCTCTCTTTCTAAAAGTATAAATCTAACATTATTAACCTTACTTGGGAGACCAGTAAATAACACGCTAATGCTGGATGTGAGCAAGAATGATGTGATATGAATGTGATAAATGCCCCTCTGTGGGAACATACATCTTTCTCTTGGAGTCTTTCCACTTTGTTTGGGAAATGTATCAGTGGTCAGATTCATTGTTGTAACTTTGGGCTTTTGTGTAAACTGGTAAGTACTGGGAAAATCGCAGCATAAATACGTGGTACTGCCATTATTTCTTTGTGATATTTTTACAAGTAATTATTAACCTCCAGTGCGCTCTGTCTTAGATGAGTTTTTAAGGTGCGTTTTTTAAGAGTGTGTTGTTGCTGCCTCCATCGCAGTCGTGGGCGGTGCTGAAGGCGGACGCGGAGGAGTCGCGGGTGTTGGCGGGTCGGCTGGCCGTGGAGGCGGAGCGAGCGCGGCAGGCGGAGGAGGAGGCCCAGCGGCAGGCCACCCTCCTGGAGGAGGCGCTGGAGAGCCTGCGGACGGGGGAGAACCCCCACCTCTCGCTTCACCACCTGCAGCTGCTGCACCGCCTGCCCCTGGAGTCCGTGCGCAGTCTGCAGGCGCAGCTCTGCGCCTGCTTGCACACGGTGGAGCAGGTAACGCCCGCGGCACCGCGCACGTTCACACCTGCACTGCAAGAGCACGACCTCAGATATTCATGTTCATTTTTCTCGCCACTGAGTGTTTTTTCCCCTCCCACTGGGTTTTTTTTTTAACTTGTTTGCTTTTTGGGGCCTGGTTTCTGCCCAATTTTCCTTCTGTTTTTCTGTACAGCGTCTTTGTGACAGTTCTCTGTAAATACAAAACTATACAAAATAAAATTTAATTGAATAGTCCACTGTGAACACAAGCACAAGGATTTAAGCCTGTTTTTCATGCAGGTGTGCAAATTTGTCAGGCTTGCGTTAGTCAGTAGACTGTGGGTTCTCATAAAAATGCTAGAGCTGTTAAAGAAGTGCGTATTTCAGACTAGAGGAAGAACAAGCCAAAAGTTCTCAGAGGATTTAGCTTGCTATTGCGAACCATTCACGGGGTCTGACATGACTGACATATGGGCTGTACACATTTTTAGAGTTATTATAAGGGAGAATTGCAGAACTCCCTTCTGTCCTTATCACATTCCCCCTCCCCACTCTCTCTCTCTCTCTCTCCCTCTCCATCCCTCTCTCAGGCAGTATTCAGGAAGCAGAGACTGTGCTGTGTGGTGTGTGGTGAGCTGGGTTCAGTGTCTCTACCGTGTCAACATGGGCTCCTATGTGAGGGGTGTGCCGGCTCCTCAGAGTGCCCACTGTGCACAGAGCACCAACAGACCCTGGGCCTGCCCTCTTGACTCCGCCCCTGGCCTGCCGCCTGCCACCTGTCCCTTTGGAGCCAAACCCCGCCTCCACTGCCATCCTTAACGGAATCCTGCCCTGCCCCAATTCCAGCAAAAACCGCACTCTGCTCCACTTCACCACCAGTGGAGTCCAGCCGGCTTTCCCCGTTTCCTGAAAAAGAAACATGGCAAAGGGGATGCTATTCCACGTCTGCGAAGGGCGCCATTTTCTCCTTCTATGGTTTACTTACTCTTCATTTCTTCACTTTTTATTGGTTCTGGCTCAAGATTGTAAAAACAAACTACAAAGTCAGTGGCGGTGCCAAGGAAAAGTGCAATGATACACAGGAAGTACTCAGATCTCCCAGTAGAAACGGTTCTTTTAAACCATCTCAGGTTTATCAGTTTGTTTCATTACCTACAGTGCAGTCTGTAAGTATTTGGACAGTGACACAATTTTTGTTGTTTTGGCTCTGTGCTCCAGCACATTATGAACTGATGAACATGCGGTTTAAGTGCAGACTGTAAGCTTTAATTTAAGGGTATGTACAACCATATCCCATGATCCCTGTAGGAATTACAACCCTTTTTATGCATGGTCCCCCGATTTTATGGGACCAAAAGTAATCAGACAACTTAAAGTCATTTCAGAACAATCTGAGGGTGGGTGTCGAAATCCACTTTTTTGTGTGAAATGCCACGGAATGACTGTGACGTCAACAGACACTGTGTCTCGTCCCTGGTGATGCTCTGCCAGGCCTGTACTGCAGCCATCTTCAGTTGCTGCTTGGTTCAGGGTTTTCTTTTTTGCATTCAGTCTTGTCTTTAGTAAGTGAAACTCATGTTCAATTGGATTCAGGTCGGTGATTGACTTAGCCATGCAAGCACATTCTGTTCTTGAGGCTTACCAGTGGTTTGCATCTTGCAATGAACCCTCTTGCATCATGCTGGTGTAGTTTGACACATCTATGCCTACATCCTGGAGAGTGTACGTGATCTGTTTGACAGTTGAAGAGGGGGCTTTCTGCACAAAGTATTCTTTGATCATCCACTACTGTGGTCTACCAGGTTGTTTGCTATTGCTGAGCTCACCAGTTGCTTCTTAACAATGTACCAAACAGTTGATTTTGACAGACCCAATGTTTTGGCCATGTCTCTGATTGATTTATTCTGATTTTTCAGCCTCGTGATGGCCTAATTTACTGGCATTGACACTTATTTGGTCCTCATGTTGAGAGACAACAGCAACAGACTCAAAATGCAAATTCCACACCTAGATCTTGTGTTGGGGGGGGGGGGGGGCTTATGTATAAAAAGGGCTGCAATTCCTACATGGTTTCCTTCAATATTAATGTAAATACCCACAAATTAAAGCTGTCAGTCTGCAATTTAACCTCATATTGTTTCATTTCAAATCCAATGTGCCAGAGTACAGACCCAAAACAACTAAAATTGTGTCACTGTCCAAATACTTATGGAAAATACTGTATGTATGCAATAGAAAAATAGGAACATGGCAACAAACTAAGAAATCAAACCTAAAATATTCAATCATTATGTATATTTTTAATTTAAAATGAGGGTTTCTGTAACTCTTAATGCCAATTTGTATTCTCAAACAGCCATTTTCTGTTTTGTAATAATGTTTTTGACTTGCAGACATAATACATTGTAATCATTTTGATATTCGGTATCTTCAGTTGTCAAATATTGTTAGATGAATTTAATATCCTTCCACTACACAAGGTAACACCCTATTGCAGAAAGCAGCAGCGTGCTTGTATGAGCTGCGGTGTTTTCGGGCAGGTTCCAGGGTGCAGGGGAAATAGTTGGCATTGGTCCTCGGTGTCACACTGTGGGTGCACTTACCACCACCTGCTCTGGAATTACTGAACAAAAAGTGTTTCTTTTTTTTTCTTTTTTTGTATTGGAAAATAAACAAATGTATATTTTTGGATTAAACAATCTTTGTGGTCTTATTTTAAGATGAGAGCTGCTGCCTAGTAGCATGCGTTACACTCTGTCCTGTGAGACCATGGGCTCTATCTTGACACTCTTAGTGCATGGTCTAAACGCATGGTGCAAGTGCATTTAGGGCATGTCCAAGTCCACTTTTGCTAGTTAGCGGATAATTTGAGCGCAAAGTAAGGCGCAAGGTTCAAATGGGCTTAACTTAGTCTCTTCATTAATTATAGGTGTGTCTTGGGCGTAACATACTTTGTACAATAAACCAATCAGATTGTCGTCTCCCATTGCCTTTAAAAGCCAGCTGCGTTTGCACTTGGGTGGATTGCTAATATAATGACGAATTTAGTAAGACTGTGAGAAGAGCGATTTACAGCTGTGAAACAGACCTGCTCGTGCACAAAGTTAAAGCGCGCATGCAGAGAATATTTTGCATTAACATTTTTTATTTACAGTCATGGACGAAAGTGTTGGCACCCCCTGTAAAGATGAGCAAAAAGGGTTATAAAAAATTCACCGTTTGGTGAATTAGCTTAATCTCACACTGAAAAAACAAGAAGAATCCAACCTTTAATTGACGTTAATTTATTATGAGAAAAAAAAATCCCACATCAAGAAATAATTATTTTTAACAAAACCACGTTGGCCACAATTATTGGCACCCCTGCATTTATATATAGAATAAAGTAATAATTTTTAATATTTGGTCACATATCCTTTGCATGCCATGACTTCCTGATGTCTGTGACCCAACAACATCAAAAGACTCTTGATATCTTATTTTCTGGTACTCTTACAAGCGATACTATAACATCTCTGCATTTGAATGGATCTCTATGGGAATTGGGGGGTGGGTCTAGATTTAGCTGTAAATTACACTGGAACAGTATGGAACACATGGTTGGCTAAATGGCTGTAAGTCATCAAGGGTCTGACGTATCAAACAAGCTTTAATCCATCACTCTGTTGCCAGATATGCAGTAGATATGGATGAATAACTTGAAGGGTTTCTTCTCCTGATTTATTTTTCCATAGAGTTCAATAGGAAAATTTGTCAGGAGAAACAACCCTTAAAGTGATCCATCCATATCTACTGCATATCTGGCAGCAGAGTGATTGTTTAAGGCTTGTTTGATACCTCAGACCCTTGTTGACTTACAGCCATTTTACCAACCATGTATTCCATACTGTTCCAGCATAATTTACAGCTAAATCTAGTCCCACCCCCCAATTCCCATAGAGATCCATTCAAATGCAGAGATGTTATAGTATCGCTTGTAAGAGTACCAGAAAATAAGATATCAAGAGTCTTTTGATGTTGTTGGGTCACAGACATCAGGAAGTCATGGCATGCAAAGGATATGTGACCAAATATTAAAAATTATTACTTTATTCTATATATAAATGCAGGGGTGCCAATAATTGTGGCCAATGTGGTTTTGTTAAAAATAATTATTTCTTGATGTGGGATTTTTTTTTCTCATAATAAATTAACGTCAATTAAAGGTTGGATTCTTCTTGTTTTTTCAGTGTGAGATTAAGCTAATTCACCAAACGGTGAATTTTTTATAACCCTTTTTGCTCATCTTTACAGGGGGTGCCAACACTTTCGTCCATGACTGTATTTATTTTTTCCAATCAAAACCATTCCATTTACTTACAGGCTGTAGATGAAGGGAGCTGTATTGTAATGTTCCACCTTTCTTATGATCCAGACATCTGAAGCGCATTTTCAGCACTCCAAATGTCCATCTATTGCAGTGCATGTTTTATTTTTTGAATTTTCGATTGAATGACAATTCACGCATTGTTAGCCTATAGACAGGTGTTATCATGGGTAGCCATTGTCCTCTAACAAAAGATTGTAACCTCCAGAAGATTACAGGAACTATTGGCCAATATAGAGTCAACTCCTGTTTTACCCATTCTTGGCTGACAGGTGTGATGGGAACTTGAATATATTCATTGCATATAGGAGTGCATATTGGGACAGCAGGCATTCGTCTCCAGCTGAGCTGCCAGGAGATAATAGAAGTTTGTTAAAACCTGGCGGGATAAATACAATTTAAGGCGTCAGAGAAACAGGTATGTGGTCCTTGACCAATGGACCATTTTATTCTGTATTTTTTGATATAAACAATAATATTTCACATTGTAATCTTGATATGTTTATGCATGTTTTGTGCATGCCCCTGTGTATAACAGACAGGAGGAGGGTGTACGCGCGTTGTGCACACCTATGTAGACGCATATTACTATCTTAATATTATTGCCCCATTAAAATAACATTGAAACAACTGCGACATGACTTAAGACCAGGTTTGTGGTGGTTTAACACTTTCTGCTGCCTCAAAATAGCAGTACGCCAAAAATGTGTCTGGCCACTCCTCATCTTAAGACCAGCACACCCAGTTCAGCGCAAGTTTACTTGGTATTTAAACAACGTGAGTGCTGGATGGTAAAATGACAACTGCATCGTTCTGAAACCAGCAAAGACACTTGCGTTTGGGTTACTGCTGCTTAGCGCCGAGTGTAAGGTAGAGCCCCAAGTCTTTTAGAGCACCTGTTAACAAGGATGTTGACAGTCAATGTCCACATATATATATTTTTTTTTAAAGACATTTTTTATTCACACATACAGTTGAAAGTTTGAATGTGTTTCCAATAGTCTACAGTTTCAGGAATGTGTTTATATACTGTATATGGCCTGCCCTGACCTCACAAAAAAACTTACATTCACATATCTATAATGAAAGTAATATTGAACATTTCATAATGTACAGCCTAAAGGACCCAAAATATATATAAAGCAGTCCCTTACTGCCTTCTGTTATATACTGTATACTTAGGGTGAGCTGGGCTCAGTGTCTCTACTCTGTCAACATGTGCTCCTGTGGGGGAAAAAGCCATTATCCATACTGAAAAACTGGCAACATGGTCTAATTATCATTTACAAAAATAATGGTAGTTTGGGGGTTACTGTAATTAATGCATTTAATTAAAATATCTTCAACATCTTCACAATCAAAATATAGGTTCTGAATGACTGAATGAATATAGGTTCTGAATGACTGGATTAAAAAAGAATGGGGCTTTGTGCTTGTCCCATTGCACATAGGCAGCAGTGGCTGGTTTGTGGGTCACATGACCAGAGCAGCCATAGAGGCTGGTTGTGCAGCACGTCGCTGTGCTCTCAGTGGCCAGACAGGTCACAAAGGCAGAAGCATACCGTCGGTCTCCATGGTGATCTGCAATCCAAGAGCGGTGCGCTGCTAGAAATCTTTTTGAAAAGCGTTGAAAAGAAACATTACCGACAATTAAAAAATGCTGTGAGAGGAAGTCTTTTATGTGTCTTTCCTTCGTTTTCCCTCTATCCCTTTCCTCGTTCACACCTCCTGAGACCTCTTTTCTCTCTGCCTGCGCAGTTTAACAAAGGCTTGCACCTCGCGGTCGTTCTTCCTGGTCTCCAACAGCTTCAGGATGACATCCTCTGTGAAGAGACACTCCATTATTCAGACACGTCTGGATATATTCACGTGCATGCTTTTGTGTTTGAGTTCAGGTTCAAATGAATTATTCTGGCCCAGTGCTAACACAGACAGATGTGTATTTTCACTGAACACTCCGACACACCAATATTAATAAATATTTATTGGTACTCTAGTGTAATAGGAAGTCGTAATTATATTACATACATATGAGGAGCTGACTTGCTACGCCCATGGAAAAGTGGACACTACAGACGTATGCAATGGGTAAGAGGAGAAGAGTGGGCGTACTGTTGGGTTTGGGGTGCATGAGGGGCAGTCGGATCTGAGCGGAAGAGGTTTGGTCGCACTGGTCCTGGGGTCCACTGCCACCCACCCCTGGCACGGCCCGCAGGGACAGGAAGGCCTCGCCCTCAAAGTCGTCGCTGAGGAGAGTGTCGTGGTCCAGCACCGTCACCACCAGGGACGCCCCTGCCGCGTTGCACTGCTCCATTGACACCAGGCTGCCAGGGAGGAAATAAAAAGCAAGAAATAACATTAATATCGTTCAGGATTAGCAATGCCTTTCACTGTGCTCCAATGCTACAGGCACAAAATATCCACTCGCTTTTTGTTAAGATGTATTTATATATTTTTTGGTAACAATTAGAACCATTAGGCTGGATGGGGCTGGGGGACTGGCGTACAAGTCAAAGGCCTCATCAAA
Source organism: Synaphobranchus kaupii (assembly GCA_029718625.1). Taxonomy (NCBI): domain Eukaryota; kingdom Metazoa; phylum Chordata; class Actinopteri; order Anguilliformes; family Synaphobranchidae; genus Synaphobranchus; species Synaphobranchus kaupii. Next base: position 673,806 of record CM056396.1, on the reverse strand, counting down.
GAGCGGGTTGAGTACACGTTTCTTGATCTGTGTGCAGCGGGGCTCCACCTCGGGGAACAGGTGTCTGGGCTCCAGGGACAGCTGAACAAACGGGTCACTGGAGCCTGATGGAAACAGATAAAATCAAATCAGTCAATTCTGACTACTCCTGTTTGTCCTCTACTGTGCAGCTTAGTTATAGTTGTGTTACGTTACATTACAGGCATTTAGCAGATTCTCTTATCCAGAGTGACTTACACAACTTTTTTGTGCATTTTTTACATAGCATCCATTTATACAGCTGGATATATACTGAAGCAATGCAGGTTAAGTACCTTGCACAAGGGTACAACAGCAATGACCTACCTGGGAATCGAACCTGCAACCTTTGGGTTACAAGCCCAGGTCCTTAGTTCACATTCACAACATAGAGATAAACTATATCGCCAAACAACACACTCAACGTACCAAGAAAATATGGAAAGACACCCAATGCGTGTAATTCACAGAATTATTTTAAGGATCTCCACAAGTGTCATGAGATTGCTTAACACATTAACATTAGGCTCTGTTCGTGAGTACCATGCACTCAGCAACCGCAACAGCATAGCTATATATAGTATATGTGCATCTCCTGCCCCTTCACCATTAGAATCCATGGGGAGGAGGTTGACAGCATTGAGCACCTCGATTCGGAGCCGCTGGTCTGACCTGCTGTAGGAGCCAATCAGAGTGACTGCTCCGTACTTCTCTCCGCTGTACACCTTCTGTGAAAGAAGAGCAGAGTCAGCCTCACGCCATTCTATTAGGCGACGACGCCCTTTTGCTGTTTGATGTCACGCCGCCCTTTGTTCTCCTCTTACCTGCTCCCACACCTTTCCCTCCAGGAACTTCTCCATCAGCTGCTGGCTGCTTAGAGAGTTCTGAACCAAGTGAGCTTTTAGGCTCTGAGAAGCAGGAAGGAGTGGAACGTGGGATGCAAACGAACACTCAGTTATTCACATACGTACTGCATTTTCAATCACTTGATCAACAATACCTAAGACAGTGGTCCCCATCCCTGTTCCTGGAGATCTACCATCCTGTAGGTGTTCATTTCAACCCTAATTTAGCACACCTGATTCTACTAATTAGCTGCTCAACGAGATCGCTAGCTGTCAAATGAGGTGTGCTTTATTCGGGTTGGAGCGAAAACCTACAGGGTGGTAGATCGACAGCAACAGGGTTGGGGACCACTGGTCAAAGTTATACTATTCTTAAAAGAACTGTCGCACAGAGCTTCACAGGTCACATTTTACAGGAATAATTCATTTCCTACAGGGGCATCTTATGTAGTGAGATATTACTTAAACAATGTTATGTAAGCTATATAAATGAATTGCTACTGAGAGGATGAAAGAAACACAAAAAAACCCTCTCTTAGTGAGGACAAATGTATAAAACACACCTTAGGTTCCCTTTCGGCGACCAAAGATAAAAACTGGTTCATCGCCTTATAGAATGGCTTCACGTAATTAAGCTGCAGAGTAAATCATGTTGGAACAGACTGCAATATAAGCAGGTATTCATAGCAGAATCTGAGGAAAGCAGACATAGGATCCAGTGCAGAGCCTGTATAATTGTTGAGCTTTTGGAATGTTTTGTGTAATGTTCGCCCTTCTATCATAGAAAACATCCCTTTCACTTGTTCTCTTGTTATGCGTTCCCCACTTCCCATTTTGAAAGGTCACTTTTGACGTGGGGACCTCTATGGGCTCACCTTGTACTCATCGGTGTGAAGTGTGTCCAGTGGCAAGCCGTTGCCCTCGCCGTGAAAGCATTGCTCCAAACACTATAAACAGCATACAACAGAACATCAGCTCTCCATCCATACTCATACAGCCACACCAACAATAGTCATGGTCATAGCTTTCTATCTCATAAAAGCAAAAGTAGAAAAAAAAATAAAGGACTGTTAGTGGGCCGTTTTTTCTTTTGTAGAAGACTTGAAGAGGGAGCATCAGACAGTGTTGATGGGAAATAGAGTAAGAGCAGTAATTCCCAACCCTGTTCCTGGAGAACTACTAGGTTTTAATTTCAACCCTAATTTCTAATTTGGCACAACTGATTCTACTAATTAGCAGCTCAACAAGATCTCAGTCTAGCTGTTGCATGAGCTGTGCTTTGTTAGGGTTCGAGTGACAACCTACAGGACGGTAGATCTCCAGGAACAGGGTTGGGGACCTCTGAGTTGGAGGGGAAGAAAGATAGAAAAGAGAAGGGAGAAAGGAAGAGACAGATATAGAAGGAACTTAGTAGGTAGAGCGAGGGCAAAAGGAAGAAGAGAAAAGACGACAGAGGGAGAGATAAGGGGAGTCCAAGAAAGAGGGAGAGAGAAGAGAGAGAGAGAGTGATCTGAATGGGCTCTTGTAATAATGGAAGCACTAGCCTGCAGCATGTAGTGCAGTCTCTGGTAGAACCCCATCACCCCACTCTGCTGCTGAGACACTTGGCCCAGCATCTGAATAGAGTTTGTCCACAGCGCAGCCAACATACTGGGCAGGAAGGGGAGGGAACAAAAAGACATTGACACACTACCTACCATACACACAGCAGTCTGATGCCACAGGACACTCACAGACAAACCAATAACCAACAGCGTGCACTGGTGCACCTGTACCTGTTGAAATTTTCCTGGACCAGGTTCTGGTTCATGTACTGCAGCTCTTTCTCCAGATAGCGCATTAAAGGAACCACCGCCTAACAGACCAATCAGAGTAAGGGATGAAGAGAGCAGCCTCTTACATTCACACGCAGAACTTCATCTTAATATAGTGCAGTGCATACAATCATCGCAATTACGTGACATAATGCTTCTTCATGGTACGTGAGCATATTTTAAAAATTTAAATGCGAAGAAGGGATGAAATGCAATAGTTTTGTAGGAATAAAGTTTACACAGGGTGTGTAGCCGATAACAGTTCCCATGGAATCTGCAGCACGGTCTACAATAGCACACTGACTGTGGCTGCCACGCCGTCTCTTACATCTTCAGTGGACCGGCTGGGTAACCTCTGGCGAGGGACCATGTCGAGCACATGCCTCTCGATGTCTCCGCGTAGCTGGGGGAGAAAGGGCACACAAACATGTCAGTCCCAAAAGGTGTTTCCTCAAAAAGTTGTGAATTTTAAAAAATGATTTAAAAAAATTGATTTCAATAAATGTGTTACATTTATGCATTAGTTTTAGGTGGTCAACTCAAATTTGTGGAAAGTTATTGCTTTCTTCAGTGCACGAAACTGACCTTCTTCCCCAGAGTCTCCAAGGCGGAGCGGATCTCTCGGGTTAAAACCCCCTGTGTGTGCTGCAGCTGGGAAGGCAAAGTGTTGTGGAACTGGGCCTCACTGATCACGCTACTTATGCGATCGCGTAGCCTATCCCAGTTGAGCTGCTGTGGAAGTCTGTTCAGCACGGTGCGGAGATGCTCCAGATCATTCACCACCACACACAGCTAGAAAAGGTCATAAAAAAACCTCTCCTGAATCCGGACGCTAAATCCCATGATGCATTTTGCAGTTTCATGTTGCACATAGGCTACAGTACACTGACATTGCTGAGATGTGTTTTCATAGTTGTGCTAATAATATGGGAGGCGCAGTCCCCTTACAGAACAGAACGTATACAATGCAGGAAGACGGAAATGCACCACTGGACCCGCCCCATCCTCCTCACCATGTTGACAGCGCTGCCATGGTCTGAGTTTTCGGACAGGACCTGCACCCGTTTCTTCAGCATGTGACAGTATGTCACTGAAATCTTACAGATGTCCTGAAAAGGTGGACAGGAAGAGCACTGTGTGTTACACTCTGACTCACAGGTAGTCCTGGACTAACGCTACAGTGTAGTTTCAGCAGTCATGGCAGCCATGTTGATCCCTGGAGCCCTGGGGCCTGTTCTAGAAAGCAGGATTACTGAGTTAGCTGGATAACTGCACTGAGTAAAACCGGTACCCTCCCAAATATGGAACATGGACTGAAGTAAAAAGAGCTGTTTTCGGGTTTTGCTTAGTTTTAGTGCAGTTATCCAGCTACCTTAGTAATCCTGCTTTCTGGAACAGACTCCAAGTCCCAGCGTACCTCAGTGAGTTTGACCATGAGCATGAAGCCTTCCTCTGGGTCTGGCCAACTGAGCTGCTCACACAGCTGGCAGATGGGGTGCAGACAGGCCGCCAGGTCCACTGCAGAAGAGCTGTGTTTGACGGGGACTGTGCCTTCCAGCAGGGGCTGCAGCTACGTGGGAGACAGAAAGGAGGGAGGAAGAGATGAAGAGGATATACAGTGTAGCGGGTTCAGGATAAGCGGCAGAGAGGAGCAGAGGAAATGGGGTTTAGTGTGATGGGGGCAGACCTGGTCCACCTGCACAGCCCTCTGGACTCTCTCCAGGGTGGTGTTGTAGGCCTTGTTTAGCCAGAAGGGCAGAGAGTCACGGAAACACGTATGGATGTTTGCCAGCTCCAGCACGCCGTCCCTGAAAACAACAACCACCACAACAATAGCAGGCCCAATATCGTAGGATTTTATTACATTTCTATTTTCACCTCAACTATTATCAGCATTGAAAGGCAAATTGCTGTTTTTACACTTGCTGAACCTGAGTGTGATTGCTGTGATAAGCATCTGAACTGGGACCAACCTCTTCTGCAGAAAAGCCTTTTGCTTGTGAATGGCCTGCAGGCTGAGGTAGAGTTTGAACAGGCTGTTGGCTGTCTCCTGCTCCATCTGGCTCTCCATTCTGCCCAGAGTGTCCCGCACCTCCGCGGCCACCTGAGAAAGAGAGAGAAAACAGAGTGGCAGAGAGAAAGAGCTGGACCCAGCTCTACACGAGACATCTAGATGTAGCATATCGGGTAAATAGTCATAGAGCTGTTTCTGACGTCGAACGCATCTGTGCCACTCACCAGGGAGTCGAGCTCCTGGTAGACTAGAGTGAACATATCCACCTGCACAGCACTGCAGGGAGAAACAGGAGACAGACGCTCATGGTGACGAGTCAGGAAAACTCCTGCAGCAATACTACCGATAAGACAGACATATGGGCTGAAGTGTATGGTTCTCACCTGACAAACACCTTGTTCCACACGTCCTTACTAAGCCTGACATCTTCCTGCACCTCTCCTATCAGACAGCAGAGGGCGCCCGTTGTCTCCGATACATTCTTAGGAGGGAGGGTAGAGTTGAGGAATAGAGTGATCAGGCAAGAGAAAACAGGAAGTATAAGGAGAGAGGAATGAGAAGTCAGAATGTGATGCTAAAGAGGCTATGCAAAGTTATAAACAGGCCCGTGGGAAACATGCATTGTGTGCCACCAATGAGCCACTCACTTTACCTTCTTCATAGGCTGGTGGAGACCTTTTTTGAGGTTGAACCACTCCTGTGTGCCCCCCTGCAAGACAACAACACACAACACACATGCCTTCAGTACTCTCAAAACTGGACATGCATGCAGAATTTGGCTTTTTCTAACATCTAATCTAATCTGATCGAATATACTCTCTTTCTTTATCTGCCTTCTCTGTCTTCCTTTGTCTCTGTCATCACTGTGAAGGGGTATGAAATCAAAAAGAGCAATGGTGGTTTTTTAAGAAGGACATATCACTGACCAGCAAAGCATCAGTAACCTCTTGGTGCAGGTCAAACTGAGCTGGATTCAGCTTCTGAAAGGCACGTGTCTTGCAGATCTGGACCAGAACCCTTATCACAGACAGACAAAATAATGGAACATCAGCCAACTGTCTGTTTATTCTTCTTGGGAAATGACGACGTCATCACAAACTCATTCAAGTCTGAATATCACATATAGTATACGCCCAAACGGCAACACAAAGATATACATGACAGCATATACGCATGACAGCAGACACTTTTACACACAGAACGTTCACCTGAGGAGCGTGTGTAGGCGTGGCGTGGCACTGGGAGTCGGGGGGAAGATGTCTCTGTACTTGGACACCAGACACAGGCCGTGTTTTAGGAAGCCGTGCAGGGAGTCCCCCAGTTCCTGTTTCTGTGCACATAACAAGAGCACAGAAACGGTTATGGCGCAAATTGCCACACACTTAATAAACATGTACAAACAAAATTTTTCATGGTTGCATGGTCACAAACAGTAACGATAATCAATAAAAGGTCTTTTTTTTTTTACAATCAACATTTATCCTCTGTTTTGACATTTGTAGGAATGGAACCCCCGGCCACATTTGACATTAGAGCAGTCAGGATTAGATTCCAGACCATGTGATGTGACGCATCACTGCAGAAAGCAACAGTGCGCAGATGCATTTGCTGAACATCCCACCCAGGAGGTCACAACAATGCAAATTATGACCATTATACAAGCAGGTTCTGGTTAGATAAAAGAAACTGATGACTGGTTCAGTACTGCTCAGACCATCACCAACATGGCTGGCATAATAAATAAATATTAATATTAAATATAAATAAATAAATATTACCTGCTGATAAGGCAGTTCCTGTTGGTCCCAATGGTACTCTATGCTTGTGAGTTGTTGAAAAAGTACTGTAGAGTCCAGCTCTAAACTCTGGTACAGTTTACTGTAAACCACCCATTTCCTGCAAACACACACACACACACACACACACACACACACACACACACACAAACACACGTACAAGCCTCAGAAACAAGTGTAATTGCTGAACAGAGACAAGCAAATTAAAAAAAGACATTCACAAAGCATACCAGTATTACCACCATGCAATAATTTTCAACATCGTCAGACACATTTTTTAATTTCCCCATTATTTATAGACTTTTTTTGAACGTGTGAGGGAGACTTACGACAGGTCCTGCAGGAAAGGCGAGAGGTCATTCTGCGTAGCATACAGCTCCAGCAGGGTCTGACCCTCCCCACACAGTTCCCCCTTCCAGGCGCCATTACCCTGCTGAAGGGCAAAGAGCATGCCTTTATTTTTTTGTACCAGTTTACACAAGTCCTCTGAAAATGTAAGATACTTACAACCGCTTTCATAGGAAACGTCAGACCTGACTACTGTAATCTTAATGGAAAGGCTTGGGCAGAAGCCTACCTGCTGCTTGGAGATGTGCGCCTGGACAAACGTCTGCAGGACGCCACAGTAGTTAGCATAGGCAGAGCGACCTGCGCTCAGGGCGTCATCTCTCTGTCACAAACAAACATTCTCATGAGACGTCTGATGCACAAAAAGAATGGTGAAAAAGAGAACATGCGGAGGAAGAGGAAGAGGGAAGGGACGCAAAAGGGAAGTTTGCAGCATGATGGTTTGTATGGCATCATTACAGCTTTCTGTAATTCTGGGAACACAAGCTTGTTGCAAGTCATGGAAACCTCTTATCACTCAATACAAACCAATGCTTGGAGTCAAATGCATTTGGTCCCACACGGCAAAAAATGTCTGTCTTAACTAGTGTTTTAGTCTTGTAATGAGACTTGGCCTACAATCTTTTTTCTCTCAAGTACAAAATATTAGCTTGTTTTAAGTTACTAGTTGCTTGACAAGTGAAATTTTCTTACCCCATTAGCAAATCTTGAAATGAGTCAAACTGTCTCACCTCATTGGCAACATCTTTGTTTTATTTAGCAAAAAATGTAATAGAAATAAGATTTTAAGTCTAAATACAAGACGAAAATACTGGTTGAGATTGACGTTTTTTGGTTTTTGCAGTGCAAAATCAAGCTCTCATGCTCTCTTTATTATGTTCACTGAAAAGGATAACTACAATGATACAAAGCTCATGTCCTCCCTCTCATCCCAAGCTTCATGGAACAACCCCACACCCAGCCATAACACTACAACCCCCAATAAAATGCTCATCTCCTGCTTCACATTGACAAAGGCTTGAGCGCTCGAACCTACACAAAGTGCCAATGTGAGTGTATGTGTATCCTGAGTTGTATTATGTAGCTGCTGGAGTTTCTGACCTCCTTGTGGATGAACTTAAACTGTAAGTGACATTTTCCTCGGTCAGGGTATGTGTCTGTCCGTGGCTCCAGCATGTACCAGCGGTCCTCTGTGCAGTGCAGATCCTGTGCACAGTAGAGCACTTTATTTGATAACACAATGAAATGTTCCCTACATTAAATGAAAGGAATAGAATGCATAGGTGCTGAGACCTTGTGCTTCATAGAAAATTAATATACATAGCCAATAAGCTACCATAGTTTGTGTTTATGGTGCATAGAGCACCTTTTCTTACATAGGGACGCACACACAGACACACACACACACACACACACACACACACACACACACACACACAAATAAAATATACTACTACTATAAAAAATGTATGATATGAATCTGGCAATATCACTCAGATGTACAGTTCAGATCACTACTTGGATGACATATTTTGAAGGTACATACATTTTCTATTTTTAATTATAAATAACAGAAAGAAAAGAACTGACAAGCTCACAAACACAGAGGCCATAAATATGTTTTGATCTTGTATATTCAATTTTTGTCGTATTTTTATAAATGTGTTATAAAAATGTGTTGCGTATCTTGATTTAATGTGATGTATGAACAAAGGGCTGATGCTTTTGCTGTACCTCCAGTCTGATCACAACATTTCCCAGGAAATCATCCTGGCCCCTGTCCTTCTTTGCGTCTTTGATCATCCTACAGCACAGACAGATAGGTAGATAGATACACATTATAAAATGCCACTGCGGCTCTCAATACACATATCTAATTACAAGGAAGATCTTAGAGGAAGGGAGGTAGAAACAGAAAGTTGAGAGAGACACAATGGGACACTAAAAGAGAATGAGAGAGAGAGCGAGAGAGAGAGAGAGAGAGAGAGAGAGAGAGAGAGAGAGAGAGAGAGAGAGAGAGAGAGAGAGAGAGAGAGAGAGAGAGAGAGAGAGACTGAGTGCACCTCTTAAATCCGTGGAAGTTGGACGTCATCTCTTCTAGCCTCTGGCCCAGTGACAACACCTCATCCTTATCCCTACATGACAACATCACACTGTAATGTTTGCAATCAGATACATATGTGCATAGATTATCAGTGTCTGGTGTAAATAAAGTCGGAATTCCCCCGCGTACTGAAACTGAGAAAACAAAAACCACGACAGAAGAGAGAGAGTCTAAGGAACTAAGCAGTGGAAACAGAAGAACAATACATAGCGTGGGATGGAGTGGGGAGGGCAGGACGAGTAAGAAGGATACATTATAAGGGGAGGGGAGAAGCTATACAGGACATAGAGAGGCAAATGGAGTGGATGAGGACAGCAGCTATACAGGACATAGAGAGGCAAATGGAGTGGATGAGGACAGCAGCTATACAGGACATAGAGAGGCAAATGGAGTGGATGAGGACAGCAGCTATACAGGACATAGAGAGGCAAATGGAGTGGATGAGGACAGCAGCTATACAGGACATAGAGAGGCAAATGGAGTGGATGAGGACAGCAGCTATACAGGACATAGAGAGGCAAATGGAGTGGATGAGGACAGCAGCTATACAGGACATAGAGAGGCAAATGGAGTGGATGAGGACAGCAGCTATACAGGACATAGAGAGGCAAATGGAGTGGATGAGGACAGCAGCTATACAGGACATAGAGAGGCAAATGGAGTGGATGAGGACAGCAGCTATACAGGACATAGAGAGGCAAATGGAGTGGATGAGGACAGCAGCTATACAGGACATAGAGAGGCAAATGGAGTGGATGAGGACAGCAGCTATACAGGACATAGAGAGGCAAATGGAGTGGATGAGGACAGCAGCTATACAGGACATAGAGAGGCAAATGGAGTGGATGAGGACAGCAGCTATACAGGACATAGAGAGGCAAATGGAGTGGATGAGGACAGCAGCTATACAGGACATAGAGAGGCAAATGGAGTGGATGAGGACAGCAGCTATACAGGACATAGAGAGGCAAATGGAGTGGATGAGGACAGCAGCTATACAGGACATAGAGAGGCAAATGGAGTGGATGAGGACAGCAGCTATACAGGACATAGAGAGGCAAATGGAGTGGATGAGGACAGCACAACAAGTGTGAAGAGGGGAAAAACTTGTGAGAGGAATGAGTCACATTAGGTCACCAGTAGCTCACCACATTTCCAGATTGAAGCTTCCACTTTCAGTGTCTTTGAATTCCCTGCAACATGAAGCATTGAAAAAAATCAGTATATGCAATGACACATACAGTACATACACCATGATACATAAAAAAACTAAACAAAATATCGCCAAGTGATAAATGTACCGTAACAGTACATACGTTTACTTGAGGTATAAAAATGAAGCAAGCATTCAGCAGCTGAAAAAGTGCATCTTTCCAGTGGATGGAAAAGATTACACACATGCTGAGGAAGAGAACTGTATTGTAAGATGTTGCACGACACTAAATGCTGCTATAACACGTGCTACCATTCACCATTCTTTCCCTTAAAGCATCCGCACATTATTACTCTGTCTTAACAACAGGGAAAAAAGCCACATGACAGTGAGTCACAACTCCAAAACATGCCACTATTGACAAAAATATATTTGAGTCAAAAGTCACAAAGAGATGAGTAGGCGCTCTCACATTATGAAAGTTTGATTCCAAACAGGGTTGATGGTCTGCTTCTCGATGCTGGTTTCATAGATCTCCTCGGCTGGCACTATACCTTTCACCACGACTTTCCTGGGCTTCGACTGTGAGCTGCTTCTTTTGCCCCCTTTCTTCTCATGCACAATGGTTAGCAGGCAGTAAGGGTCACTGAAGCCTGACAAAGACATAACAGTATAAGGAGAGTAAGGATGTTCAGTGTTGTCATCCGAGCTGCTTGTTACTTCTGGTGAGTTTGTCAAATGCAAATTTCAAGCAGTCAAATGCCATACACAGACAACTAGAAACGCACCAGTAACATCTTTTCCCAAAATGCCCCGAGCCTCCTTCACAGTGACCATCAGACAGTACACTGGAGCCTGAAAGGAGAAGGACAGTAAAATGATCAGGAAACTTGCGCAGAGGACTGTTGGCCTGGATTTAATCAACATTTGTATTTAACTTTCACATTAAAATAATACTTTCAGTTTTGTTCTTCCCAAACACAATTTGGCCAGTTTAAAAAAAACAAACATTTTCTTCTCACCTCCATGTCCTGCACTTTGTCCAACAAGTTTAAGTGTTCAGTCTCAGACAGGGAGAAAACCTACCATTAGAGAGAGAGAGAGGAGTCTGGACTGAGCAGCATGATAGGAAAGTATGTGGAAATAGTGTGTTGAGTGAGTATAGGTGGTTTGCATACTCTGTAAATGAACAATGTGAGGGGGCAGCTTGTTTGCCATGTACTAGTAGTACCAATGTACATTGTTTATGTAGAGTGGATGAGGTTGCTTTATTGCTTACCGCCCTAATGTACTGATGGAGTTGACTGTCGTCAAACACCTCCTCAACAACTGGTTTGCCCAGTTTGTGTGCAATGGTATACAGCAATTCTTTACACAGAGGTAATAGCTGAAAGGGAGACAATAAGCCGGCAGTATAAAACACCAGTAAATAAAGAAACAGGACTATTTTGAATAGATAAGCCAAAGCTGGGGGTTGGGAAGTGTTTTACCTCCTGCTCTTTATGTCTTTTCTCTCGTTCCTCCGGGTTCTCGTCATCTTTGAAGCCCTGTGCGACAGATATTACAAGCTGAAAAAATAACTTAAAAAACTTGTGTACCTGTGTAAGAGGAACTAAACTTTCTCAGAAAGAGGAGATGAGTGCATAGTACCTTTCACCCAGAACATACATTGTAGATGTTTTCTCTTCCTCAACATTTCATCCATCTTAATGATGAGATCAACTCACCCTCTTGTCCTTCTGCCTCCTCGTCATCCCCAGTTTACGAGCATGGCCCAGGGAGCCTTGCTGAAGTGAAGAGAAGGTAGAGAAAGAAGCTCTAAAGTTCTCTTTCACAAAATAATGAATGATATTTCCAAAGAGTGTGCAGGTTGAAAACAATAGGAAGATGAATCTGCTGAAGGAGTTCACTGTCATCAAACACCTCCTCAACAACTGCTTTTGCCCAGTTTGTGTGCAATGGTATACAGCAATTATTTATACATAGGTATTAGCTGAAAAGGAGACAATAAGCCAGCAGTATAAAACACCAGTAAAGAAAAAACAGGACTATTTTGAATAGATAAGCCAAAGATGGGGGTTGTGAAGTGTTTTACCTCCTGCTCTTTATGTCTTTTCTCTCGTTCCTCCGGGTTCTCGTCATCTTTGAAGCCCTGTGCGACAGATATTACAACCTGAAAAAATAACTTCAAAAACTTGTGTACCTGTGTAAGAGGAACTGAAATTTCTCAGAAAGAGGAGATGAGTACATCATCTTAATGATGAGATCAACTCACCTCCTTGTCCTTCGGCCTCCTAGTCATCCCCTCTTTAGGAGCATGGCCCGGGGAGCCTTGCTGAAGTGAAGAGAAGGTAGAGAAAGAAGCTCTGCAGTTCGCTTTCACAAAATAATGAATGATATTTCCAAAGAGTGTGCAGGTTGAAAACAATAGGAAGATGAATCTGCTGAAGGAGTTGACTGTTGTCAAACACCTCCTCAACAACTGCTTGGCCCAGTTTGTGTGCCATAATATACAGCAATTCTTCATACAGAGGTACACTGCCTGGCCAAAGAAAGTTGCCGTTGCACCCGTCAAGCATAGTGCCCACTGTACAAGCCTCTGGAGGCAGTGTTATGATCTGGGGTTGCTTCAATTGATATGGTCTAGGCTCAGCAACGTTATGCAGCAATAAAATGAAGTCAGCTGAGTATCTGAATGTACTGAATGACCAGGTTATCCCATCAATGGGCATATTCCAGGACGACAATGCCAAGATTCATCAAGCTCAAATTGTGAAAGAGTGGTTCAGGACGCATGAGGAATCATTTTCACACATGAATTGGCCACCAGAGTCCTGACCTTAACCCCATTGAAAGTCTTTGGGATGTGCTGGAGAAGACTTTACGCAGTGCTTCAACTCACCGGAAATCCATACAAGATCTCGGCCCAAAATTAAATCAACTCTGGACGGAAATAAATGTTGTGACGTTGCATAAGGTTCTCGAAACAATGCCACGGCGAATGTGCGCCGTAATCAAAGTGAAAGGAGGTCCAACGAAATATTAGAGTGTGCAACTTTTTTTTTGGCCAGGCAGTGTATTAGTTGAAAGGGAGATAATAAGCCGGCAGTATAAAACACCAGTAAAGAAAGAAACAGGACTATTTTGAATAGATAAGCCAAAGCTGGGGGTTGTGAAGTGTTTTACCTCCTGCACTTTATGTCTTTTCTCTACTTCCTCCGGGTTCTCGTCATCTTTGAAGCCCTGTGCAACAGATATTACAAGACAGACAAGCTGAAAAAATAACTTCAAAAACTTGTGTACCTGTGTAAGAGGAACTGAAATTTCTCAGAAAGAAGAGATGAGTACATTATCTTAATGATGAGATCAACTCACCTCCTTGTCCTTCGGCCTCCTAGTCATCCCCTCTTTAGGAGCATGGCCCGGAGAGCCTTGCTGAAGTGAAGAGAAGGTAGAGAAAGAAGCTCTGCAGTTCGCTTTCACAAAATAATGAATGATATTTCCAAAGAGTGTGCAGGTTGAAAACAATAGGAAGATGAATCTGCTCAAGGAGTTGACTGTTGTCAAACACCTCCTCAACAACTGCTTTGCCCAGTTTGTGTGCCATGGTATACAGCAATTCTTTATACAGAGGTACACTGCCTGGCCAAAAAAAAATTGCCGTTGCACCCGTCAAACATAGTGCCCACTGTACAAGCCTCTGGAGGCAGTGTTATGATCTGGGGCTGCTTCAATTGATATGGTCTAGGCTCAGCAACGTTATGCAGCAAGAAAATGAAGTCAGCTGAGTACCTTGATGTACTGAATGACCAGGTTATCCCATCAATGGGCATATTCCAGGATGACAATGCCAAGATTCATAGAGCTCAAATTGTGAAAGAGTGGTTCAGGGAGCATGAGGAATCATTTTCACACATGAATTGACAATCAGAGTCCTGACCTTAACCCCATTGAAAGTCTTTGGGATGTGCTGGAAAAGACTTTATGGAGTGGCTCGACTCTCCCGTCGTCAAAACAAGATCTCGGCCAAAAATGAATGCAACTCTGGACGGAAATAAATGTTGTGACATTGCATAAGGTTGTCGAAACAATGCCACGACGAATGCACGCCGTAATCAAACCTAAAGGCGGCCCAACAAAATATTAGAGTGTGCAACTTTTTTTTTTAGCCAAACAGTGTATTAGCTGAAAGGGAGATAATAAGCCGGCAGTATAAAACACCAGTATAGAAAGAAACAGGACTATTTTGAATAGATAAGCCAAAGTTGGGGGTTGTGAAGTGTTTTACCTCCTGCTCTATATGTCTTTTCTCTACTTCCCCCGGTTCCTCGTCATCTTTGAAGCCCTTGTGCGACAAATATTACAAGACAGACAAGCTGAAAAAATAACTTCAAAAACTTGTGTACCTGTGTAAGAGGAACTGAAATTTCTCAGAAAGAAGAGATGAGTACATTATCTTACTGATGAGATCAACTCACCTCCTTGTCCTTCGACCTCCTCATCATCCCCTGTTTAGGAGCATGGCCCGGGGAGCCTTGCTGAAGTGAAGAGAAGGTAGAGAAAGAAGCTCTGCAGATCGCTTTCACAAAATAATGAATGATATTTACAAAGAGTGTGCAGGTTGAAAACAATAGGAAGATGAATCTGCTGAAGGAGTTGACTGTTGTCAAACGCCTCCTCAACAACTGCTTTGCCCAGTTTGTGTGCCATGATATACAGCAATTCTTCATACAGAGGTACACTGCCTGGCCAAAAAAAAAGTTACCGTTGCACCCGTCAAGCATAGTGCCCACTGTACAAGCTTCTGGAGGCAGTGTTATGATCTGGGGTTGCTTCAATTGATCAGGTCTAGGCTCAGCAACATTATGCAGCAATAAAATTAAGTCAGCTGAGTACCTGAATGTACTGAATGACCAGGTTATCCCATCAATAGGCATATTCCAGGACGACAATGCCAAGATTCATCGAGCTCAAATTGTGAAAAAGTGGTTCAGGAAGCATGAGGAATCATTTTCACACATTAATTCACTACCAGAGTCCTGACCTTAACCCCATTGAAAGTCTTTGGGATGTGCTGGAAAAGACTTTATGGAGTGGCTCGACTCTCCCGTCGTCAATACAAGATCTCGGCCAAAAATTAATGACACTCTGGACGGAAATAAATGTTGTGACATTGCATAAGGTTGTCGAAACAATGCCACGACGAATGCACGCCGTAATCAAACCTAAAGGCAGCCCAACAAAATATGAGAGTGTGCAACTTTTTTTTTGGCCAGGCAGTGTATTAGCTGAAAGGGAGATAATAAGCCGGCAGTATAAAACACCAGTAAAGAAAGAAACAGGACTATTTTGAATAGATAAGCCAAAGTTGGGGGTTGTGAAGTGTTTACCTCCTGCTCTTTATGTCTTTTCTCTACTTCCTCTGGGTTCTCATCATCTTTGAAGCCCTGTGCGACAGATATTACAAGACAGACAAGCTGAAAAAATAACTTCAATAACTTGTGTACCTGTGTAAAAGGAACTGAAATTTCTTACAAAGAGGAGATGAGTACATCATCTTAATGATGAGATCAACTCACCTCCTTGTCCTTCGGCCTCCTAGTCATCCCCTGTTTAGGAGCATGGCCCGGGGAGCCTTGCTGAAGTGAAGAGAAGGTAGAGAAAGAAGCTCTGCAGTTCGCTTTCACAAAATAATGAATGATATTTCCAAAGAGTGTGCAGGTTGAAAACAATAGGAAGATGAATCTGCTGAAGGAGTTGACTGTTGTCAAACACCTCCTCAACAACTGCTTTGCCCAGTTTGTGTGCCATGGTATACAGCAATTCTTTATACAGAGGTACACTGCCTGGCCAAAAAAAGTTGCTGTTGCACCCGTCAAGCATAATGCCCACTGTACAAGCCTCTGGAGGCAGTGTTATGATCTGGGGCTCCTTCAATTGATATGGTCTAGGCTCAGCAACGTTATGCAACAATAAAATGAAGTCAGCTGAGTACCTGAATGTACTGAATGACCAGGTTATCCCATCAATGGGCATATTCCAGGACGACAATGCCAAGATTCATAGCTCAAATTGTGAAAGAGTGGTTCAGGGAGCATGAGGAATCATTTTCACACATCAATTAGCCACCAGAGTCCTGACCTTAACCCCATTGACAGTCTTTGGGATGTGCTGGAAAAGATTTTACAGAGTGGTTCGACTCTCCCGTCATCAATACAAGATTTCGGCCAAAAATTAATGCAACTCTGGATGGAAATAAATATTGTAACGTTGCATAAGGTTGTCGAAACAATGCCACGACGGATGCACGCCGTAATCAAAACTAACAGCGGCCCAACAAAATATTAGAGTGTGCAACCTTTTTTTTTGGCCAGGCAGTGTATTAGCTGAAAGGGAGATAATAAGCCGGCAGTATAAAACACCAGTAAAGAAAGAAACAGGACTATTTTGAATAGATATCCCAAAGTTGGGGGTTGTGAAGTGTTTTACCTCCTGCTCTATATGTCTTTTCTCTACTTCCTCCGGGTTCTCGTCATCTTTGAAGCCCTTGTGCGACAGATATTACAAGACAGACAAGCTGAAAAAATAACTTCAAAAACTTGTGTACCTGTGTAAGAGGAACTGAAATTTCTCAGAAAGAGGAGATGAGTACATCATCTTAATGATGAGATCAACTCACCTCCTTGTCCTTCGACCTCCTCATCATCCCCAGTTTAGGAGCATGGCCCGGGGAGCCTTGCTGAAGTGAAGAGAAGGTAGAGAAAGAAGCTCTGCAGTTCGCTTTCACAAAATAATGAATGATATTTCCAAAGAGTGTGCAGGTTGAAAACAATAGTAAGATGAATCTGCTGAAGGAGTTGACTGTTGTCAAACACCTCATCAACAACTGCTTTGCCCAGTTTGTGTGCCATGGTATACAGCAATTCTTTATACAGAGGTACACTGCCTGGCCAAAAAAACGTTGCTGTTGCACCTGTCAAACATAGTGCCCACTGTACAAGCCTCTGGAGGCAGTGTTATGATCTGGAGCTGCTTCAATTGATATGGTCTAGGCTCAGCAACGTTATGCAAAAATAAAATGAAGTCAGCTGAGTACCTGAATGTACTGAATGACCAGGATATCCCATCAATAGGCATATTCCAGGACGACAATGCTAAGATTCATCAAGCTCAAATTGTGAAAGAGTGGTTCAGGGAGCATGAGGAATCATTTTCACAGATCAATTAGCCACCAGAGTCCTGACCTTAACCCCATTGAAAGTCTTTGGGATGTGCTGGAAAAGACTTTACAGAGTGGTTCGACTCTCCCGTCATCAATACAAGATTTCGGCCAAAAATTAATGCAACTCTGGACGGAAATAAATGTTGTAACGTTGCCTAAGGTTGTCGAAACAATACCACGACGGATGCATGCCGTAATCAAAGCTAAAAGCGGCCCAACGAAATATGAGAGTGTGCAACTTTTTTTTTGGCCAGGCAGTGTATTAGCTGAAAGGGAGATAATAAGCCGGCAGTATAAAACACCAGTAAAGAAAGAAACAGGACTATTTTGAATAGATAACCCAAAGTTGCGGGTTGTGAAGTGTTTTACCTCCTGCTCTATATGTCTTTTCTCTACTTCCCCCGGTTCCTCGTCATCTTTGAAGCCCTTGTGCGACAGATATTACAAGACAGACAAGCTGAAAAAATAACTTCAAAAACTTGTGTACCTGTGTAAGAGGAACTGAAATTTCTCAGAAAGAGGAGATGAGTACATCATCTTAATGATGAGATCAACTCACCTCCTTGTCCTTCGACCTCCTCATCATCCCCTGTTTAGGAGCATGGCCCGGGGAGCCTTGCTGAAGTGAAGAGAAGGTAGAGAAAGAAGCTCCGTAGATCGCTTTCACAAAATAATGAATGATATTTCCAAAGAGTGTGCAGGTTGAAAACAATAGGAAGATGAATCTGCTCAAGGAGTTGACTGTTGTCAAACACCTCCTCAACAACTGCTTTGCCCAGTTTGTGTGCCATGATATACAGCAATTCTTCATACAGAGGTACACTGCCTGGCCAAAAAAAAAGTTGCCGTTGCACCCGTCAAGCATAGTGCCCACTGTACAAGCCTCTGGAGGCAGTGTTATGACCTGGGGTTGCTTCAATTGATCAGGTCTAGGCTCAGCAACATTATGCAGCAATAAAATTAAGTCAGCTGAGTACCTGAATGTACTGAATGACCAGGTTATCCCATCAACAGGCATATTCCAGGACGACAATGCCAAGATTCATAGAGCTCAAATTGTGAAAAAGTGGTTCAGGGAGCATGAAGAATCATTTTCACACATTAATTGACCACCAGAGTCCTGACCTTAACCCCATTGAAAGTCTTTGGGATGTGCTGGAAAAGACTTTATGGAGTGGCTCAACTCTCCCGTCATCAATACAAGATCTCAGCCAAAAAGTAATGCAACTCTGGACGGAAATAAATGCTGTGATATTGCATAAGGTTGTCGAAACAATGCCACGACAAATGCACGCCGTAATCAAACCTAAAGGCGGCCCAACAAAATATTAGAGTGTGCAACTTTTTTTTTTGGCCAGACAGTGTATTAGCTGAAAGGGAGATAATAAGCCGGCAGTATAAAACACCAGTAAAGAAAGAAACAGGACTATTTTGAATAGATAAGCCAAAGTTGGGGGTTGTGAAGTGTTTACCTCCTGCTCTTTATGTCTTTTCTCTACTTCCTCTGGGTTCTCATCATCTTTGAAGCCCTGTGCGACAGATATTACAAGACAGACAAGCTGAAAAAGTAACTTCAAAAACTTGTGTACCTGTGTAAGAGGAACTGAAATTTCTTACAAAGAGGAGATGAGTACATCATCTTAATGATGAGATCAACTCACCTCCTTGTCCTTCGGCCTCCTAGTCATCCCCTGTTTAGGAGCATGGCCCGGGGAGCCTTGCTGAAGTGAAGAGAAGGTAGAGAAAGAAGCTCTGCAGTTTGCTTTCACAAAATAATGAATGATATTTCCAAAGAGTGTGCAGGTTGAAAACAATAGGAAGATGAATCTGCTGAAGGAGTTGACTGTTGTCAAACACCTCCTCAACAACTGCTTTGCCCAGTTTGTGTGCCATGGTATACAGCAATTCTTTATACAGAGGTACACTGCCTGGCCAAAAAAAAAGTTGCCGTTGCACCCGTCAAGCATAGTGCCCACTGTACAAGCCTCTGGAGGCAGTGTTATGATCTGGGGATTGGGGCTGCTTCAATTGATCAGGTCTAGGCTCAGCAACGTTATGCAGCAATAAAATGAAGTCAGCTGAGTACCTGAATGTACTGAATGACCAGGTTATCCCATCAATAGGCATATTCCAGGACGAAAATGCCAAGATTCATAGAGCTCAAATTGTGAAAAAGTGGTTCCGGGAGCATGAGGAATCATTTTCACACATTAATTGACTACCAGAGTCCTGACCTTAACCCCATTGAAAGTCTTTGGGATGTGCTGGAAAAGACTTTATGGAGTGGCTCGACTCTCCCGTCATCAATACAAGATCTCGGCCAAAACTTTATGTAACTCTGGACGGAAATAAATTTTGTGACATTGAATAAGGTTGTCGAAACAATGCCACGACGAATGCACGCCGTAATCAAACCTAAAGGTGGCCCAACAAAATATTAGAGTGTGCAACTTTTTTTTTCGGCCAGACAGTGTATTAGCTGAAAGGGAGATAATAAGCCGGCAGTATAAAACACCAGTAAAGTAAGAAACAGGACTATTTTGAATAGATAAGCCAAAGTTGGGGGTTGTGAAGTGTTTACCTCCTGCTCTTTATGTCTTTTCTCTACCTCCTCTGGGTTCTCCTCATCTCTGAAGCCCTGTGCGACAGATATTACAAGACAGACAAGCTGAAAAAATAACTTCAAAAACTTGTGTACCTGTGTAAGAGGAACTGAAATTTCTTACAAAGAGGAGATGAGTACATCATCTTAATGATGAGATCAACTCACCTCCTTGTCCTTCGGCCTCCTAGTCATCCCCTCTTTAGGAGCATGGCCCGGGGAGCCTTGCTGAAGTGAAGAGAAGGTAGAGAAAGAAGCTCTGCAGTTTGCTTTCACAAAATAATGAATGATATTTCCAAAGAGTGTGCAGGTTGAAAACAATAGGAAGATGAATCTGCTGAAGGAGTTGACTGTTGTCAAACACCTCCTCAACAACTGCTTTGCCCAGTTTGTGTGCCATGGTATACAGCAATTCTTTATACAGAGGTACACTGCCTGGCCAAAAAAAAACTTGCCGTTGCACCCGTCAAGCATAGTGCCCACTGTACAAGCCTCTGGAGACAGTGTTATGATATGGGGATTGGGGCTGCTTCAATTGATCAGGTCTAGGCTCAGCAACGTTATGCAGCAATAAAATGAAGTCAGCTGAGTACCTGAATGTACTGAATGACCAGGTTATCCCATCAATAGGCATATTCCAGGACGAAAATGCCAAGATTCATAGAGCTCAAATTGTGAAAAAGTGGTTCCGGGAGCATGAGGAATCATTTTCACACATTAATTGACTACCAGAGTCCTGACCTTAACCCCATTGAAAGTCTTTGGGATGTGCTGGAAAAGACTTTATGGAGTGGCTCGACTCTCCCGTCATCAATACAAGATCTCGGCCAAAACTTTATGTAACTCTGGACGGAAATAAATTTTGTGACATTGAATAAGGTTGTCGAAACAATGCCACGACGAATGCACGCCGTAATCAAACCTAAAGGTGGCCCAACAAAATATTAGAGTGTGCAACTTTTTTTTCCGGCCAGACAGTGTATTAGCTGAAAGGGAGATAATAAGCCGGCAGTATAAAACACCAGTAAAGAAAGAAACAGGACTATTTTGAATACATAAGCCAAAGTTGGGGGTTGTGAAGTGTTTACCTCCTGCTCTTTATGTCTTTTCTCTACCTCCTCTGGGTTCTCATCATCTTTGAAGCCCTGTGCGACAGATATTACAAGACAGACAAGCTGAAAAAATAACTTCAAAAACTTGTGTACCTGTGTAAGAGGAACTGAAATTTCTTACAAAGAGGAGATGAGTACATCATCTTAATGATGAGATCAACTCACCTCCTTGTCCTTCGGCCTCCTAGTCATCCCCTGTTTAGGAGCATGGCCCGGGGAGCCTTGCTGAAGTGAAGAGAAGGTAGAGAAAGAAGCTCTGCAGTTCGCATTCACAAAATAATGAATGATATTTCCAAAGAGTGTGCAGGTTGAAAACAATGGGAAGATGAATCTGCTGAAGGAGTTGACTGTTGTCAAACACCTCCTCAACAACTGCTTTGCCCAGTTTGTGTGCCATGGTATACAGCAATTCTTTATACAGAGGTACACTTCCTGGCCAAAAAAAAAGTTGCCGTTGCACCCGTCAAGCATAGTGCCCACTGTACAAGCCTTTGGAGGCAGTGTTATGATCTGGGGACTGGGGCTGCTTCAATTGATATGGTCTAGGCTCAGCAACGCTATGCAGCAATAAAATGAAGTCAGCTGAGTACCTGAATGTACTGAATGACCAGGTTATCCCATCAATGGGCATATTCCAGGACGACAATGCCAAGATTCATAGAGCTCAAATTGTGAAAGAGTGGTTCTGGGAGCATGAGGAATCATTTTCACACATGAATTAGCCACCAGAGTCCTGACCTTAACCCCATTGAAAGTCTTTGGGATGTGCTGGAAAAGACTTTACAGAGTAGTTCAACTCTCCCGTCGTCAATATAAGATTTCGGCCAGAAATTAATGCAACTCTGGACGGAAATAAATGTTGTAACGTTGCATAAGGTTGTCGAAATAATGCCACGACGGATGCACGCCGTAATCAAAGCTAAAGGCGGCCCAACAAAATATTAGTGTGCAACTTTTTTTTTGGCCAGGCAGTGTATTAGCTGAAAGGGAGATAATAAGCCGGCAGTATAAAACACCAGTAAAGAAAGAAACAGGACTATTTTGAATAGATAACCCAAAGTTGGGGGTTGTGAAGTGTTTTACTTCCTGTTCTTTATGTCTTTTCTCTACTTCCTCCGGGTTCTCGTCATCTTTGAAGCCCTGTGCGACAGATATTACAAGACAGACAAGCTGAAAAAATAACATCAAAAACTTGTGTACCTGTGTATGAGGAACTGGAATTTCTCAGAAAGAGGAGATGAGTACATCATCTTAATGATGAGATCAACTCACCTCCTTGTCCTTCGGCCTCCTCATCATCCCCTCTTTACGAGCATGGCCCGGGGAGCCTTGCTGAAGTGAAGAGAAGGTAGAGAAAGAAGCTCTGCAGTTCGCTTTCACAAAATAATGAATGATATTTCCAAAGAGTGTGCAGGTTGAAAACAATAGGAAGATGAATCTGCTGAAGGAGTTGACTGTTGTCAAACACCTCCTCAACAACTGCTTTGCCCAGTTTGTGTGCCATGGTATACAGCAATTCTTTATACAGAGGTACACTTCCTGGCCAAAAAAAAAGTTGCCGTTGCACCCGTCAAGCATAGTGCCCACTGTACAAGCCTCTGGAGGCAGTGTTATGATCTGGGGACTGGGGCTGCTTCAATTGATATGGTCTAGGCTCAGCAACGCTATGCAGCAATAAAATGAAGTCAGCTGAGTACCTGAATGTACTGAATGACCAGGTTATCCCATCAATGGGCATATTCCAGGACGACAATGCCAAGATTCATAGAGCTCAAATTGTGAAAGAGTGGTTCTGGGAGCATGAGGAATCATTTTCACACATGAATTAGCCACCAGAGTCCTGACCTTAACCCCATTGAAAGTCTTTGGGATGTGCTGGAAAAGACTTTACAGAGTAGTTCAACTCTCCTGTCGTCAATATAAGATTTCGGCCAGAAATTAATGCAACTCTGGACGGAAATAAATGTTGTGACGTTGCATAAGGTTGTCGAAATAATGCCACGACGGATGCACGCCGTAATCAAAGCTAAAGGCGGCCCAACAAAATATTAGTGTGCAACTTTTTTTTTGGCCAGGCAGTGTATTAGCTGAAAGGGAGATAATAAGCCGGCAGTATAAAACACCAGTAAAGAAAGAAACAGGACTATTTTGAATAGATAACCCAAAGTTGGGGGTTGTGAAGTGTTTTACTTCCTGTTCTTTATGTCTTTTCTCTACTTCCTCCGGGTTCTCGTCATCTTTGAAGCCCTGTGCAACAGATATTACAAGACAGACAAGCTGAAAAAATAACATCAAAAACTTGTGTACCTGTGTAAGAGGAACTGGAATTTCTCAGAAAGAGGAGATGAGTACATCATCTTAATGATGAGATCAACTCACCTCCTTGTCCTTCGGCCTCCTCATCATCCCCTCTTTAGGAGCATGGCCCGGGGAGCCTTGCTGAAGTGAAGAGAAGGTAGAGAAAGAAGCTCTGCAGTTCGCTTTCACAAAATAATGAATGATATTTCCAAAGAGTGTGCAGGTTGAAAACAATAGGAAGATGAATCTGCTGAAGGAGTTGACTGTTGTCAAACACCTCCTCAACAACTGCTTTGCCCAGTTTGTGTGCCATGGTATACAGCAATTCTTCATACAGAGGTACACTGCCTGGCCAAAAAAAAAGTTGCCGTTGCACCCGTCAAGCATAGTGCCCACTGTACAAGCCTCTGGAGGCAGTGTTATGATCTGGGGTTGCTTCAATTGGTCAGGTCTAGGCTCAGCAACATTATGCTGCAATAAAATGAAGTCAGCTGAGTACCTGAATGTACTGAATGACCAGGTTATTCCATCAATGGGCATATTCCAGGACGACATTGCCAAGATTCATCGGGCTCAAATTGTGAAAGCGTGGTTCAGGGAGCATGAGAAATCATTTTCACACATTAATTGACCACCAGAGTCCTGACCTTAACCCCATTCAAAGTCTTTGGGATGTGCTGGAGAAGACTTTACGGAGTGGTTTGTCCCTCCCGTCGTCAATACAAGATCTCGTCCAAAAATTAATGCAATTCTGGACGGAAATAAATGTTGTGCTGTTGCATAAGGTTGTTGAAACAATGCCACGACGAACGCGCGCCATAATCAAAGCTAAAGGCGGTCCAACGAAATATTAGAGTGTGCAACTTTTTTTTTGGCCAGGCAGTGTATTAGCTGAAAGGGAGGCAATAAGCCGGCAGTATAAAACACCAGTAAAGAAAGACACAGGACTATTTTGATTAGATAAGCCAAAGCTGGGGGTTGCGAAGTGTTTTACCTCCTGCTCTTTAAGTCCTTCCTCTACTTCCTCCGGGTTCTCCTCTTCTTTGAAGCGCTGTGCGACAGATATTACAAGCTGAAAAACTTACTTCAAAAACTTGTGTACCTGTGTAAGAGGAACTAAAATTTCTCAGAAAGAGGAGATGAGTGCATAGTACCTTTTACCCAGAACACACATTGTAGATGTTTTCTCTACCTCAACATTTCATCCATCTTAATGATGAGATCCACTCACCCTCTTGTTCTTCTGCCTCCTCGTCATCCCCAGTTTACGACCATGGCCCATGGAGCCTTGCTGAAGTGAAGAGAAGGTAGAGAAAGAAGATCTGCAGTTCTCTTTCACAAAATAATGAATGATATTTCCAAAGAGTGTGCAGGTTGAAAACAATAGGAAGATGAATCTTCTGAATGTACCTGTCTCCGATTGAGCTTTGATTGTCCCTGATATGTAGACTCAGTCTGTGTGGGATGCAGTGGGTGTCATAACGATAAATTATTCACTTAAAAAATCTGTTTATTTTATTACTTACATTTTATTTGACATATCCGTCACACAGACACACACACACAGGCACTCAGATGTTCTACAGTACAAAGCTTCTGTAAACCACTTCCTCATTGTCAACTGGAGAAAGAAAGGACAGACCATCACAATACAAATCCAACTCCACCCCTGACCCTCTTAAAAACGGAGAGGAAACACAGTATCCTCACCCAGTCCACACACCCGAGGAAGGTCCCCCAAGACATAATCTTATAGATGATAAACCGCCCTTTACAGATCTCATCAGAAAAAGAAGTGTTGTGAAACCCTTGTGCACTGCCACCTACCCATAAAACAAGATAGCGATGTGCATATGACCAGAAATATTAAAATGGCAGAGACTGCAGCAGAACCTTCAGTCATTATGATCAAGAATTCTGTAAAAATATATCCAGGAATGCTGTTTAGTTTTAATGTCATATTATGTAGATAACTTTTTCAATAAGACCAGTGTGGTGGGAGAGCCACACCATCATACTGACTCACGCCATCACTGAGAATCTTATTCAGGAAATATTAGTAATATATTAGTGATAGTAATGCTGACTTCTTTTTTTTAATTAAGCACAATCATTAAGGACTAAAGATTCTAGACATGCCTACCCCAGTCAGTAAAAATAAGTAAGGTGTACAAATACATGTACATACGCAGTACACACACACATACACACACACTTGCCTGATCCTGTGGAAGAGCCAAAGTGGCGTCTGATGTGGGTAACCCATCCTGGGCTGGTACCATGGTTCTGTGTGTAAACCAGGTTTCTATGTAGTCGGCTATTTGTCTTGATTTTGTTTAACGGTTTAAAAGCCTCTGAACAATGTCAGATTCTTAGCACTATTGAGCAGGAGCCGGAAGTAGCAGTTTCCTGTTACACAGTGGCTGTAACTGTGACGGTTTCTCTCAACAGCCCACTCTCTCATTTGCTTATAGCGTCAACCTTCTTGGTCAATCCCTCTCTCATGTTTATGGTTGACTCATACCTCAGTATCACTATATATTTCCATCCAAAATCAATGCATTTTACTTGTGGCATTTCTTTCTGTCACCATTAATCACTGGCCTTCTGTGTCACCTGTGTCTCAATCTTTTAATCTCAGTCCTCTCTGCTTTGAGATTAATCATTGTTTTTTATCACCACCAATATGCTCATGTAACCTTGCATCTAGTCAACTTTGCAGTATTTGAGCAGGGGAAATGAACTATACTGTGGGAAATGTGCTACACTGTGGGAGAAAGAAGTGCAACCAGGGTAAATACCAGGACAAACAGAATCTGAGGTTGCAAAAGGGTTGGAGAGATACGGGAAAGCCATTGATCTGTGGAATCAGTCCTCTTTGTCTCTGTATCCATTTGGGAGAAAATCAAGTTTATACACCAGGATGCTCAGCTGGAAAGAAAATATGACTATTATAAACTAGTTTAAAAATAAAGACTTATCCAATCACTTGTTTAATTTCCTTTATTCCTGATTGCTATTTCAACTATGTCAATAACATTGTGTTATTATGAGCAATGGCTCAGCTTCAAATCCTTATTATTCCTCACTGATTATTTGAATTTAATGCAAATACAGAGGTGAGCAGGCAAGCTTAACACCAGTGTATTGGGTAATGTTTAACTTTTCAATCAAATGTAGCCATATGAAACTACTCACATTTGTTCATATTATTGTTAATATCTTGAGTCTTTTTGATTTTTAGTACTGTTACATAACAAGTTTCCTCGATAAACAAATAGGCTAAATGTGCATGACCACATAAAATGTGACTCATTATTATCAAGGAACATGCCTGTGAGGCAATATTCACTTTATAGATTTATATAGTGGCCAAACAAGAGGGAATATTCACTCCCCACCTCCTTTCCTCCACTCCCCCACTACTACTCCTCTGCTACCCGGAAGTATGCAAAACTGCCTGAACGTTTTGAGTACAAGTATTTGCATGTACAGTATACAATGTGGCTGACATTGCGGTTTGCGTCGAGACATTCATTAATATGTAACTAGTAATACGTATTTAAGATGTAATCAGCAACATTAGATTAAAACACAAAGATCCGTTTCCGGGGCACGGAGGAGAGGAGGTGGTAGTGGAGGAAAGGAGGGTGCATTTTTCGAGTATTGGGACGCACCCCGTATGTACGTTAGATAATGATACTTTGCTAAACTTAATTATCATAACCAACTTATCTAAAATTAGGCATCTGGCGCCACCTTGTGCTTGGGCGTCCAAAACAGTAACTACAAACCAATTTATTCTCATCAACGTTACTACAATAACACGTTTTGTATGTGTTAAAGCTAACAGCTAACGTTACATGAATAAAAAGGTAAAAACGCTGATTAGCATACATGAATAAAAAGGTAAAAACGTAGCCCCTTGTGAGAAAATTCGATTTGGTTTAAACTGACGTCAAGAATGGTGACGCATCATTCGGGAAGCGCAGGTGCATTTCGCAACAGGGAAAGTGATAAGTTGTGAACCCCGACTCGGAATCAGTGGCATCTGAAATAGCGGAGAGCTTTTGTGTCGATATATATCTAATCACAAGCGGCCATGGCGCTCAACAAGAATAATACGCCATCGGGAGGTGTCATCATCAACAATAGCGAAAGGTAAGTTAGCTCGCTAACTAGTTAGTGGCTAACGTGTTAGCTAGCTAACGGTATCATAGTAACTTAGCTACCAGTGAGCTATGAATGTGACTGCTATATTTGACGTACGGGCATCGGTTGAAAGCAGATGCCCCGCAAATTCAGCAATTACTTTTAAATAATCTTACTGCAACGTTAACTTGCACTGACTGATGTTTGGTGCACAGGATCGATGTAACTTAGCTACATCGAGTCGATTTGTCCGTTGACAGTTGTAAACTTATGTTAATTAATATGCAGACTATTGATTATGTTGCATTACAGAGCTAGGTAACGCTGGCTAGTTAGGAAAAGATGGCTAGATGCCTGGGATCTGTAGTAACATTAAGCTAGTTACGTTACGTCGCTTTTTGTTTAGCTTTCAATAGAGCATAATCGGCCTAATTGGCTAACCAACATTATTGTATAGCCAACGTTAGCTAGCCAGCTGTCTATGTTATGATATTGTGCACCTGATGTGTGTTGTGTGTAGTACCAAATGTTAGCTAATCAGCTAGCTAGCATCCTCTTTGACAACGACGAGTAACGTTGTACGGTGCATAATACAGTGGGCCTCTGCAGTACCTAACGTTATAAAATCAGCTGTAGTCGTATGAACGCAGATTTCGTAACATTGTGGTGCTGCTGCTTGTTTAACTTAACTTAACTTAACGTAAGTTGTTTTCGAATCCGTTTCCCGTAAGCCCATTAACGTTAGCTGAACAGAAGCGACAAGCATGAAGCCCACATTAGGACTCTTGTTTTCGAGTAGGGTAATGCATGGGGACGATGGGGACACTTGCTAGCTAACGTTAACTCGGTTATCTAACAATCTTAGGCGAACACCGTGTGTGTTCTGTGAAAGAAATACAAAATGGAAGTTACCGTCATGTTTTGTTTATTTCTCAAAACAGATTGCACCAATGTTGGTGTTTGTACGAGTCGAGCAAAAGAAAAATGAGAGAGAATTAAAGTAGCTAAAGTGAAATCTCTAGCTGACCACAAAATGCCATATAACGTTGCTGAGTGATGTAAGCTAATCAATAGTTGTATAGCCTAGTATGAATCGTCTAACGTTTGAACAATTACAGTTACTTGATCAATTAAATAAGCATTATGTTTAACTATGGTGGAATTGCTGAATTTATAGACGATACTCAAACGTAGGACATAATTTTACTAAAGAACACAGTCATTCCGTTTAAAGCATTGATTTAGACCTAGTTTGTACCTGTAATTTAGTAATCTTTCGTTTACATGTCCCCTCACTGCTTCAGAATATTGAGTCATCTAATGCTCCATTATGAGGTGTTTTCACAACTGACCTTGCTTCCACTTTAGATAGACCTGTGGGAATGTCTTTATAATTGTCTTGTGTCCTTCTTAATCCTGAGGATAAAAGGGATTGTTTTGCTAAATAACAGCAATGTCTGTTTCAGCTTATCATATTTCATTTTACAACAGTAGAATTTTAAAATTTAAATTCATAATCTAACTTCCTCTTTTTTAATAGTGTTTTCACTCACATCTTTCTTCTCCTCTCTGAGCGTACCTGTTGCAGCTCACAACTGCAGTCCCACCATCTTCCTAATGAGCCCTGTGTGTGATCCCTCAGTGTCCTGATGACCTATGAAAATGTGGAGCTAGTCTTCAGTGATGCAGACAGCCTTCCGGAGACATTCAGAAAGAGTAAGAAGGGAAGTGTCTACCTGACCCCTTACCGGGTAAGGGACGCGATGTGGGGACCATGCTGTGTGTATGAATGGACATGGTACAAGTAAGAAATGTGGTGAAACAAAATTAATATGGTTTTGTAAATTAAGCCTGTTCCACGGTTTACTGGTTGTTAACTGGTTTACTCTAAAGGATGGCGATTAAGAGAGGTGGATAACTGAGAAGACGACCATCCTCCTCAAACTCCAAATTTGATCTATTAATGCTTTCTACAGAGTCATACCGGGAAAAGGTTTATCTACAAATGAGGTGTATTGTGTATATATGTCTGTACTTTTTAGTGCAATTTGTATAAATAAATGTATTTTAAGTGAAGTTTTTTCCATACATTATAATGTATTGGATTGCTCAGAACTGTTTTTTTTTTTACTCTTACTTCGTCTGATGTAATTTCCCCACGCAGTGAATTATAAAACTTTACCTCACACACGTTTGCATGGCTCATACCTTGTATGGTTTTTAAACTATAGCTACCGCAGCCACAATTGAGACCGGCAAGATGTCGTATGCAATGTCATGAAAATGGGGCTGCTGTAAGCCTGATATCATGTTTCTGCAGCTTATCTTTCTGGCCAAGGGACGGGAACCACTGCAGTCCTTCATGATGCCTTTCTATTTGATGAAGAATTGTGAGGTGAAGCAGCCAGTGCTGGGAGCCAACTACATCAAGGGCACAGTGAGCGCCGAGCCTGGGGGTATGCTGTGCACTCTAGAGGGGTAGACCTAATCAACTCATACAATAGGTGGCAGAATTTAATGTAAAAACCTAATCAACATCAGTTTTGAGCTGCAGCTCAGACATGTTATGTGGGAAGTAGCCCGGTTTAAGATGCAAGAGAATGTGTGGTATATGTGAGATTGATGTTAAATTCCTCCCTTTCCCTGTTTCCCACACATGCACCCAGGATATAAAGTATCCAAAATATAGCTCTTATATGCCAGGAATATCTCTTCTGTGCTCATGCCTTTCAGTTACAAGTAGTCATTATATTAGTGATCGTTGTATCTCTCAGGTGGCTGGGAGGGCTCTGCTGCCTTCAAGTTGGTCTTCATATCTGGGGGTGCCATTGAGTTTGGTCAGTACATGCTGCAGGTTGCTGCTCAAGGTAGGAAATCCATGGTAACAGTGTCTTGTGGGCATCTTAAGATGAGAAACTTTTAACACTTTTGCTAATCCAAAAAAATGTTTATTATAAAAAAAAAAAAAAAAGTTTCACACTTCCCTGCCTTCCCCTGGGGAATGATGAATGCAGCGAGGTGTCTAAATGGCCACCATAGCCAACTACAATTTGTGGTTCTGCCATTGATAGCTATGCCCTAAGTCAGTGGTCCCCAACCCTGTTCCCGGAGATCTACCGTCCTGTAGGTTTTAATGTCAACCCTAATTTCACACACCTGATTCTACCTGATTTCTAGCTGTTGAATGAGATGTGCTTTGTTAGGGTTGGAGTGACAACCTACGGTAGATCTCCAGGAACTGCGTTGGGGACCACTGCCCTAAGTCATGCCTGATTACGCAGTAGCAAGTTCTGTTTCCAAACAAAATGTAGCTGTAGCTATTATGTTTGGCTGCTCACTTTCCATCAAAGACAAAGAGTATGTCAAAAGTTCTCCTGCCACAAATGTCAGGATGAAAGGTCTTTGCTTGGCTGGTAGGCTTGAATAAGATTTCACAGCCACAGTTGTACTCTATATGAATAATTTATTGACAGATTCTGTATCAATATAGTTAATGCGTTAAAGCTCAGATAACGGAGTTTCTAATTCGACCACCCATGATTTCACCTTGTGCCAGTTTATAAAATGCATTTTTATTTCTAATGAGGTTTAACACACATGTATGATTTCTGAGCATACATGGAAATATAAAGATGAGTAATAATGTACAATAACAGTAAAGAAAAAGCCACAAACCCATTTAGTTTGAAGTCATATCTGGTTGAGTTTTCATGACATATGCTGACAATAAAATCCAGCTATGAGGATCACACTGCGACATAATCCATTTATACATTATTAGTACTGGGGTGCAAACTTGTCACCTTTTGGCAAAATTCACTGTTTTTATTTCAAAATAGGTCATTCACGTGGATCGTGCAGATGTGCAATAAAAATATTTGGGGCTGGGGGGGTGTGGGGGGGGGGGGTGTCTACTTCTCATCAAAGTAATCTGCGAGTAGGCATGTTTACACATTTTCCATCGCATCACAGTCAGTCTTCCAACAAGCTGTTTTGTCCACAAAACTGTAAGAACTAGAAAGGCCCATAGTTTTTTCTCTGATTGGCCGGTCATTCTGTCCCTTTTGCACAATGACACTGCTCTTAGCCAGCGACACTGCTATGCTAAATTAGTGACATTTATGTTGTCACGTTGGCCAATCAGTGGCTGTGGAAAAAGCGCAGTATTGAGAAGAAAGTTGCCTTTCTAACGATAGTTCTAATACATTTCTGTGGTACGCTCTCTTGGTTGCTTGCTTGTGGCAAGATAAAAAAATAAATTTAAAAAAGTTAGATAGCTACCGGTTCAGTTAAACTGAAGCTGTTTTGCCTTGGACTTCTTCTACTAGTAGCCTAATGGGTGAGTCACAATAGCTACTGATTTTTTACCGACTCGCCATAGCCAATTTTAGCGAATTATTATTATTTTTTTTACCGTGACAGTAGATAGTAGGCTAATCCTTTTCAGATGTAGCCTGCCGTAGGGTGGCAGTAGTAGCCGAGCGCTATGAGCAATTACATCTGGCTACTAAGATATGCGCCAGTGTATATTAATGTCAGTGTTTCCCCCACCATACAATAGGCGGGGCGGCCGGCCCTCACCAGCTTGCACCCATGTAGTTGTTAGAAAAGGAGCTTATTTGGGTTTGTCTCTTTAAAATACTAAATGTGAAACAATAAACTCCGCAACACTGTGTCTCTTGCTGTGCTTGCAACTTTATTAATGAAAATTGACTTGCGTTTCTCTTTAAAATACTGAAAGATTATCAATAAAACACAATGGGCTCTATCTTGACGATCTTAGCACATGGTGTAAAACGCATGGTGCAAGTGCGTTTACAGTGTGTCCAACTCTTTTGCTAGTTAGAGCACGGATATTTTGAGCGCAAAGTAAGGCGCAAGGTTCAAATGGGCTGAACTTAGCATCTTCATTAATTACAGGTATGTCTTGGGCGTAACATGCAATAAACCGATCAGAGTGTTATCTCCCATTCCCTTTAAAAGCCACCTGCGTTTGCACCTTGGCGGATTGCTAATATGATGGCGGATAGTAAGAAACACATAGTAAGAATTACAGCTGGCGAAACAGACATGTTTGTGCCCGTAATTAAAGTGTGCGAGCAAGGAATATGCTATATGGATAAATATTATGATCAATATTATTCGGACTAACCATTATGACATGTTTTGATATACACAATAATAATCTTTCATAATATTAGGATTTAACACCGGCACGGTTTCCCGGCAATTCCCGACCAAACTATTTCCCAGAAATATAATAACGGGAAAACAGGACATTTTTTTCCATTAGCTTACACCAATGCTGTTATTTTACAAATTATATATGACCAAAATATGGGAATATGTTTTTACTGGTAGCTTAATGCCTTAAAGCCCCAGGGAACGTATATTTGTGACTGCCTTCTATTTAGGTTACTTTGGGTCTTGTGGACATACAATATGTATACTTGTACTGGAAATAAATGCTTTCTGAATTCCAGAGATACTGGAAAATTTTACCCTCCTTTTTGGATTGAAGGTGGTCAGTGCTATACTTGGAAATAGTGATGTCACTAATCCCAAACCAATCACAAGGCTGATGTCGCTTGTCCCTCCCACCAGCATTTGTCAAAACTAATGTGTTCCCGCATTAATGCCTTATTCGAACATGGCCAGTGTGTTAGCTACCCCTGTGGATGTAACATTACGTGTATCTTGGCTAACGTTGGTTGTGTAGCACTAACGTTGGCTAATAATGTCACATATGCCTTCTCATCGCTGTGCTCGCTGGTGCTGGGTACATTATTATTATTTTTTTTTAACGCACAGAACTGAACCAGAGTCGAGCTTTAGTTGCCAGGGTAACAATTCCGTGGCATTCAACATGCAAGCTACCCAAGGTCAACTATCTAGCTAACTAGCAGCAATATCCACGTCTTTATTGGAAGAAACAAATGTTATAACAAAGTTGAGAAGTGTGGTTTATTATTACAGGGAAACGTAGTGTCTTGAAACCCACCATTCTGTCACCACCTGTGAAGCCAGAGAATGAGGGTTATCTGGTTGTGGAATTTCTTCACACTCAAATTCAGCGTTGGCAGGCTTGTACATATATGGTTGTACAACCCCGATTCTCCCCACTTGCACTATTTTGTATTTTTGTTGTGTGTGATGCAGTGTCTATTTGGACAGAGGAATGTCAATCAAGCGTGCTCATTAGAATATTACAACCACACCTGAGCGTCCTAATACAGGTCTGATCAGCTAATTCGGCTGTTTTTCAGCAGTGTTTTATCATATATTTTTTTTTTCATTCAAAATTTTTGGTGGATGCTTAACACACTCAAGTTTGATATCATGCATACATTTTAACCATCGTAGGCCTTGTTCCCTGGGGCTTTAAAACAAGCCCACATTCCCCGCAATTCCAGGTACAATATGCGTCTATTCCGGGAGAGAAATGTTTTATTTTGGGAGAATATTTCACAATGTAATCTTGATATTTTTATGCATGTTTGTGCACGCCCCTCCGTGTAACAGACAGGAGGGTGTATGTGCGTTGTGTATCTTAATATTGCGCAGTTAAAATAACATTGAAACAATTGCAACATGACTTAAGACCAGGTTTGTGGTGGTTTTAGCACAAGCACTTTCTGCTGCCACAAGATAGCGATACGCCAAAAATTATTCTGGCCACATGTTACGACCGACCCGCCCAGTGCTATGGGCACAAGTTCACTTGCTATTTAAACAACGTGAATGCTGGACGGTAAAATGGTAACCGCTTCGGTCTGAAACTAGAAGCCGCTTAGCGCCGGGTGTAAGATAGAGGCCACTGTATAAATGTGTCGGTGTTATGTTAGTACATGTTGTTAGTGTCATATTGTTTTAATGGCATGTTTAAATATTGAAATATTGGTGCTTACATATTGAAGTGTTGATGTGTCAGTCGTATGCTGTGTTGATCTTTAGATGGTATGTTGTTTATTCAATGGCGTGTTGGTGGCGTGTT
Organism: Synaphobranchus kaupii; assembly: GCA_029718625.1. Taxonomy (NCBI): domain Eukaryota; kingdom Metazoa; phylum Chordata; class Actinopteri; order Anguilliformes; family Synaphobranchidae; genus Synaphobranchus; species Synaphobranchus kaupii. The sequence goes on along the minus strand of CM056396.1, from coordinate 639,334 downwards.
GATATTATCTCCCCTTATTGTCTCCTCCTCTGTAGCTTCCAGAGGGCAGCCGGTGACTGTAGGTTTCGGTTGCCCCTACATGGCCAATGGAGCTTATGCGTATCCCCCTCCACCTCCTGCTAATGGCATGTACCCTGCTGGACCTCCACCAGGATACTCCTACCCAACACCTCCACCTACAGGTCTGCTTTTTTGTTCAGTTTGAGTGTGACATGATTCTATTGACTAATGGATCCTGCATATAGTGCTTAGTTGATTAACATTTTTTTTGCTCACATTTCGAAGATATAATCTGGTTAGCAATTCATCAGTTGGTTTATTTAAAAATAAATTTGACTTGCCATATTGTACATGTATGTCCTGTGTATTTGGTTGTGTAATTGTGTGTAATTCCCAGAATAAAATGCAGAGATGGATGTATTTTTGCACTACACTGTCAAGGACCAGTTTTCTCACCCATATCACCTTTTAATGTAATGTTGTTGGTCACCAGCAGATGGGTTCTACCCTACCCCTCCCACCTTTGACAGCCCAGCAGCCTACATGCCCCCACCACCCTACTCTGCACCGCTGGGGCAGGCCCCGCACGACCCTGACCAGCCTAGGTCCGCTGCAGGTATGGGACGTGAGGGCATATCGAATCAAAATGTGTGAGAACGTTTTGTGATTTATGCCTGTGCTGAACTCTCTCCCCTCTCTCCCAGCGGAGGCAAAGGCTGCAGAGGCGGCCGCCAGCGCAAGCTCTGCTGCAGCCCCACCTACTCATGTGTATCTGCCACAGGTAAGCATCCTGCTCGCTCCTGTACACTGTACACTCTCTCCCAGACTCCACTCTCATCATTGACTTGTAGCCCCGATGGGATTCCCAAGTTCATCCAACCTTTTTGCTTTTAGCAGAAAAAAATATCTAATTATAAAGTTAAAATGGAATTATGCAATTAAGATGGGCACCTATGCATGTTTTATAATGATCTATTATTAATGTAATGTGCTAAAACGGTTTGTACCGTTTGTCTTGTTTTACTGTATCAACGTGTTTCTGTCCCCCTGTATGTGAAAGGGAGTATGGCTTCTGATAGAAATCTGACAATAAAGTAAAATCTAATCTAATCTATGGCTTATAACTGGAGTTTTATGTCTCCATACCTTTGAGTTACTGCACGTGTGGATTCTATAGGAGCATATGTGTTCCTCACTGTGTTTGTACTGAGTTTGCTCTGTTGTTTAGTAGCAGCAAGAAGTGGCAGGACCTGAGGTAGTCGGTACAACAGGCAGTGACAGTGAGCACAATTCAGACTGAGACAGGGCCAGGCCACACTCAGTAGGCCATATCTCTGCAGGTGCACCTCCATATGAGGACAGTACTCGGCTCAGGTGCTTCTCATCTCAAAGACATGAAATGACACAAGGGCATATGATTCCTTTGCATTTGTTTGCCTGGAACAATATCAATATGTGCTCTTCAGGAAACATTCGAGGAGATCGCTTGAGTTAGGGATGAGAACTAAAAGATTTTCAGTCAGGAGTCCCGTACCAGTGCTTTTAGATATTTACATTTTGAAAGCCAAATGTTGGAACAAATACGGAATATGTACTGATACTCACTCAGTAGCTGTAGTGGCTGCATTTGGAATTAAATGAATGCTATTGTTTGTCATTGTTAATTGTACCTTACCAATGCAACTCATTGAATAGCAAAATTAAATGTTTCTACTGCCAGTAATAACGTGCTCCTATTCTGAATACAGTAACTGAATGCACACCACTATTTCATATATACCAGAGGAAAATAATTTACACACCATAATGTTGGCGTTTCCTTTTGCTGTAGGACAAGCCGCCACCATACTCCCCCCCTGATGACAAGAAGACCCAGTAGAGGACCTGGATTGCCGCTCTCACCTGCCACGGCCTGTACCTCCCCAACGTCTTTCTCCCTCCTTTAACTTGGCTGTCAGGTGTTCTGTACTGTCCCCCGTCCTTAGCCGTCTCTTGCATCCCGCCACGTCTTCGGTCACATTACCGCTGCGCCCCCCCCCCCCCCCCCCCCTCCCATCTACCGTCCATCTAACTGGCACAGGAGGTCGGACGCTGATCAGCATAGGTTTGAGTTGACGGTATTATTTTTCAACATCTCTGTAGAGAATCGTTTGCGCTTTGGATTTGATGTGGGCGGCTTGGGCGTCAGACGGTAGGTAGAACCCGGGAACGATTCTGCTATTTCTGGCAGGGTCTGAATTTGTATGTGAAAGTATTGATGTGCAGGGATGCATTTCCATGGACGGATACTGCAGGTTACGAATGCGCGAGGCTGCTAGGCATCATTTATCCCTGACTGAAAAGGACGTATTAAAAATAATTGTTTAATTTTCCTTACTTTTTGCAGTGTTCAGGGCATTTGAAGACTGTTTTATGTTTGGAAAGATTAGCTCTTCTCATCTTGAAAAGGGGAAGGGGGCAGGAAAGATAAAGAGTGTAAGTTTTAGGACAGTATTTTGGTACGTTCGGTATGGAAAGGGACCAGAAATGAATGGCAATCTCAAGTCGGCTAAACATCTTACCTCCTCTGTCCTCAGATGCTCTCTCCCAGACGGAAATTGAATTGAAACAAATGGCAAACTATTAGGAATGTGTGTGAATGCATAGCCTCTGTGATGATTGGGTAGATCAAGTCCACATAATCACTCCCCATGTTTTGTTTGTTTGACCTTTAAGAACGCATTCATTTCACCACATAAACACATCCATGCTCACACACACACCAGTCAGTCCCCCTTGCCTGCCACTAATTCTTGCTTTACTGCAGTGTGAACTGACCTGTTTGAAGGCACTTTGTAGATCTTCTCAGCTGAGCACCTTATTCTGAGTCTGTAACCTGTTTTCTCTCTAACTGGCAAAAAGCAGTTGGCTGTTCCTTGCAGTTAGCAAGTCCCGCACTTTCAAAATTGCTATGCATCTTTCCCTCCTTGTCTTTTATTAACTGTGTGTAAAAAGTATGCTATTTATTTAAATTTCACTAATTTATGCTTTAACTTAACTGGAAAATGAAGAGATGAGAAGCATGGTTTAAATGTGAATCTTATACTGTGCAGATAATTGGATTTTAATAAACTGAATTTGTGTGAAGTGTTTTCAGGTATTTATTTTCCTCTCCAGCCCTGGCAATATATCCACATCCGATCCCAGCATAGACCATTAGTAAGACTGATTGCTTCAATCGGACGCCCTAATCAAATTTTATTTGAATAGGATTTTGTCAAGTAGATAGTCTCAGTGATGTGGTTCACCAGAACACTCGGCTCTCATTTTAGCAAGTTGAAATGTCTGCAGCTCATGCCGAAGAAGGGGTTGTGCAAATTCATGTATAATGTCCAAAACGATCCTGTCCAAGATCCAGTGACCAGTTTCCACAGGGTCCATAATGTGCTTTTACATTTCCTCTTGGCTCAGTCAAAGCATCATGCAAGATGACCATGCTGATATTTGTACCTTGAGTTGTGAAAATCCAACTATTTCAGCACTACAGACAACAAGAGGGGTCTCTAACAGGGGAGGTAGGCCCTGGGCACTAAAGAGCTGTGGCATCTTTGCGTCACTAATTCATTTATATTTAAGAAGGATAAGTTTCTCTTTTAGGTATGTACTGACTTCTATTTATTTATGCCACAACCTTCACGCTATAAAAAAAGAGGGAGGGAAGTCCACAGGGAGAGAAGCTCGTTTCAAACGTGAGCACTGCGGCCTGTGCGCTGGCCGGTCGGGGGGTTTTGTCAGGGGGGGCAGAGGGTCACGCTCACTCCCTCTCCGATCCAGCAGGCGGGGAAGAGCTCCTGGGAGAAGGCGCAGTGGAACGCGTGCAGGCGGGCTTGGCCGTCGCCGTAGTAGGTGAGCGTCCCGGCCTCGTAGTCCAGCAGCATCCCGATCCTGTGCTGCTGAGGCTGCCCGGCCACCGCCTCCTTCCTGCCATTGTGCCAGGCGCTCAGCTGCCTCTCGTCCAGCTGCAGGCTCCAGGACAGCTCGTTCATGCCCACCATGCAGCGCTTGCCCTTCTCTTTGCGCGGGATGCCCTGGTAGGTTACCCCCAGGTAGGCCCAAGGCTTGGACACCTCCACCTCCCAGTAGTGTTGCCCGTGGGTGAAGCCCTGGAAGCACAGCACCTGCCAGGTGCTGTCGAACCTGGCCTCGTGGGCAGGCACCGGGCGGGGACCCGAGGTGAGGTGCTCCGCCCGCTGGTTTCCCTGAGACAGCTGCAGGTTAGCGTTGGCTGTGCGAGGGTCAAAGGTCAGGGCACAATGAACTGTAATGAGAAGGGAGGCATTCCTTTTAATTAACTCATTAGGTTAATTCAGAGCATAGCTGCTGAATGTAATAACAATGTGAGAAGTTGCTATTATCCAAAGTACCAGGCTTCTGATATGGTTAATTACACAATGAACGTAGCATGATTGTTGTAGTGTTGCGCAGGACTATATGTGAGGCTTATGTTATGAAGGAGATAACTGCTGCTAGTATTAGATGGCAAAAGATACACTGGGAATCAACATGGCAAACTAAGATATGCTTCTGATTTTTTTCTCAAATCTAAATGTCAAGAAACACGTTTATAGCCTTAGCTAGTTGCCAAAGAAGCCACATAATCTCGCTCATATAACCACACTTTTATACTTATGCATAGTTTATACTCGTGTATAATCCTGTTAATTTTTGTCAAATGTGGATAACTTGACCTGTTATGATGCCATTTTTGGAAGAAATACTAACGTTCCTAAGTGGTGCTCCCAAAAAGTGACTATATTTTTGCAGAAGTACCTTCCTTGAAGCACAGAACATTAATTTGTGAGTTGGCTGTTTGGATACCAGAATTAACTTTTTGCTATGTGGTAGGCATCTCACCATGTCTTAAGTAACCTATATTAGTTTCCCCTTCTTTTTCACATCATACATTATTAAAAACACCTGATTTAGAAGTACTTAAATAGAACTGTATTGAATAGTCTGTAGTGAAAACGGTAACAGTGAGGTTACCCCTTTACATAAAGTTATGCGCTTCATTCTACTGCATCTTGGATAAAAAAATGCACCTGTTTGTTACCACAAATGTATTTACTTAAAAAAATTAATACATAAAAAATGCTAGTTAATATTTTTCCCAACTGCAATGCACCACCAGACCCATAAGCTGCAAAAGCAATAAAATAGCACCTACATGCACTGAGGCCCTCCTTGACAGCTGGGTAACAAGGGGTGGCAGGGCTCGGGACTACAGCCAACACAGGACGCTTATCCTGCGGAGAACCTAGGGCAGGTAGCCAGAATGAGAGAGTGACAGAAAGAAACAATTAGAGTGGAAAAACTGGACAGAGAGATGGTTATGCAATGCACAGCTCATGGGTCTATAGAAGCCTGTAACTGAGAAGTCATACCGTGACACACAATCATTCACTCTACCTTGTTTGTCCTGCCCAACTGTTGCATTTATTGCCTTCTCCAAGTCCTCCAGCACCAGCTTGGAGATTCGAGACAACGCCTCCGTGACTGTAGCGAGTTTGTCCTGAAGGTTCGTGTCGACATTCACAGAGGTTTCTTTCATCTGTGGAACCTCAACTAATCTTGATTCCTGCAGAGATGGAAAAGACATGCGACACTTCTGGTACATCCCTATATCGCTCTACTACCCAGGATATTTTCTTTCTCCATCATCTCTGCTAACCTGAATAAATTGGATGTCAGGCATGGCTTTCAGGGCAACTATTTGCCCCTGGGTCTCCCTTAATCGCTGAGCCCTGTCCTGTAGTGTGGTCAGCTGGGCCTCTGCCTGGGCGAGAGCAGTCTGTCTCTCCTGCTCTATGAAGTTCACTGTGGACTCCTGCTTCTCGGCTAGAACCTTCACAAGTTGTGCAAATTTTGCGTTCATCCACTGGGAGGTCTGCTGCAGGGACACCTGGTTGGAGTGAGAAATGAAGGACAAGCATCAGAGGGAAAGACATGGAAAATCGGAGGTTGACTACTTTCTTCTGCAGCGAACATTCTCTTTATCGTGATATGTTCCACTTAAAATTTTCCATCTCCCTATCATTACACTGTTGTTATTTATGGCTGGAACATGAGTGGAGGGATTGGGGGGGGGGGGGGCCTGGGGCGAGCACAGGCAGAGTATCAACATTTGTACCTTTACACAAATTCAGAAAGCATATTAAAATTGCAGTAGGGCAGAATGCCTAAGCGTAGGGCTTCCTAAGTGCTCTGCACTCTTGAATGTTACAAGGCAGCTATATGCAGTCCTCACTGATCAGGCAGTATGATTGTGCATGGGAGGTTGGCTTCCAGTCGTGGTTTTCTGCACTATTCTACACTAGATTCAAGATGTAATATGTAAAAAGGCTCAGTTCACATTGTTTTCTGAAGCAGCTCTGATGAGCTGTGAACTACGTGAAATAACCTGCTTACCTTGGCTTTGGCGATGTTCTCTGTCAGCTCTGTGATGCTATTCTCTGTGTCATCCATGTGCTTCTCCACCTCTCCACTCTTTTTCTGTAGTCCCTCCTGCCAAACATATCAGCTCACAGCTTGATTTAGATTGCAGTTTCCTCCTTGCTACTTTGTATGCACGTCTTAGTAAAGTACACTGCTTCCAAGATAAACAATACGATGTAAATTACAAAACGGTTTATGGCAATGAGATACTTGCCTCTCGTTTTTCCCTTTCATCCTTCACCAGAACTTTATCGTGCTTGTTGCACTCGCTGATTGCGCATTCGTAGCACACACACTTGCTGTCGTTTCTGCAGTAGATGACAAGGGGCTTCATATGTCGTTCACAAACGGCCTCTGGTGGGACAGGCGTGTTGCTCTGCCTAGATACCGGGATGGCACCTCCGGTCTCAACACAATGTGCCGCTGTCTCCGTCAGACGAGACAGTGACACGTTTCGTTTTAAGGTGGGCCTAGGGTTGAACTTCTCATTGCACATTGGGCACTGTATGTCATATCCACGTTCAGCCTTCGTGTCCCAGTGAACAGTGATGCAGCCCTTGCAGAAAGTGTGACCGCATGGGATGGTGACTGGGACATTGAATCGCTCTAAGCAGATGGCACAGCTTAGGTTTGATGATTCCATACTTCAGCCTAACCTCTTACACAGTTTCCCTGACCTAAATGGCTGAAATAATCGGAACAAAAACCGGCACAATTTTCAGTTAATTACAGAAACGTTAAACACAACCAAGCACAACAATGACAATAATTCAGACATTTTCAAGGTAGCCTACACCTGTTTTGTAAACAATCTTTTCTGAACAAATGTAGCCTGTCTAAGGCCTTCCGCATAAAATTTAATATTAAGATTCATTGTATATCGCTAGATAGGTGACGCCTGTTAAAATAATAGTGCACATGATTGGTTCATTGTCTTTCCAATCGAACGATCAGAATGACAAAAGTAACCTCTAGTTAGCTCGCTAGTTAAGTTAGCTTTCCAGTATTTCAATTGAGATATCGGCTACGGGTTCAACAGAAAGCACGATGTCGTGTTAGCTACAAAACACAAACAACAGCACACGTTTAATTTATTTTGTTTAAAGCAAATGACCTGAAACACAATTCACATTCGGAAACGCTCGTACACCGATAGCTAGCTAACCTTACAATACTACAAGAGGTGTCCCTCTATGCATGACTGGCACAAATCATTTGTATTGTCCAACACTAATAAACAGTTATCTAGCTAACAAGCTGTCTAGATAGTACACGCCACTGTACCTATAGAGATCTGTTGTGGACCATATGAGATAATTAATGATATTCTTCCCCGGAACCGAATATTGACAGACTAGCTACAATAACTGGTTTGAAATGACGGACTACAACTAAATGTATTACGCAATACGCAACGCTCATTCATTGCGCTCTAGCAGCATTGTGCGCTTTTCGTCACCGACAGACGTATTCCAAAATGGCGTGCCGCATGGTATGGGAAGCTTTGCTACGGACAGGGTTTGATTTAGGGGTCAGCCAAGCCAGGGGATTCGGAACCGCAGGTTTGCAACATTTTTTCTTTTTCTTTTTTCTTTTTCTTTTTTTATCGTTACACAGAAAAATAAGTGGGTAGGTAACATTTTATAAGCCCTTGGTATTTACAGGGGAATGAAAACAAGCTGGCTAGCTGTAGTAACTAACCTAACGTTATATCCAAGAAAAATCTATCATCTCAGTCTATCATAATACGTTAACTAGAATATAATCAATATGTAGCCTACTAGTTTACCTGGTCTCAGTCTGTCGGGCTGCGAATTTGAATGCATTAACTGGCAAGGCTGTATATGCCCCGCTAGTTATCATGTGTAACGTTAACTGATTTGCCAGGCAAGTTGCTTAGTATAATTTGGCTTGCTTGCCATATGTATCTAAACTGAAGGTTGCTGATTCGATACCCACATGGGGACCGTACAGGTGCAATTGTTATGACGTTACTAAGCGAAACTAGACTTTTGCACCTAAAAAAACTACTATGCAGCATGATGATAGGGGTACCATCATGCTATCATGGGAAAGAGTATGAGCCGGTTATTTGCTTAAAAATCCATTCCAACAACTTTTTATTTACAGTACAATATAAAAAGGACAACTTTCTCACATATTCAGAGTATATACACCTACTCTCTATACATCTGTAAAATACAATTGTCAAACATCTGCATAGTAGCAAATTATTGATATCAATTAATGGCAGGTTTTGTCTTTCATGGAAACTAAACAAGCACCATTCTAAAGAAACGCTACGTATTTCTAAATTACATTACTTTCTCACTGGTTTAGCCTTGGTTATCACTTGGATGGGAGGCCTCCATCATTGTCCAGCACCGTTTTCCTGCGAAAACCAGCATTCAACTGGAAGTGGTGTTTCTGGGCCAAAGCAGAAAATGTTTGCCCCTCTCAGAGTTGTTATTCATGGTTGGCTTGAAATTTCTTGCCAGGTCAAACAGAGACCCCTGGGGTGTTCAAGACCAGTCTTGACACAGTCCTTAATAGTTTTTTTGTCAAGACAGTTATTTTGCAGAAATTCACAGAACTTTGCACATTGCATTTGTGTACATCAGTTAATTTATTCTGCGCTCCTTGACCTCATAGCTACCCCTTTAACTGTGTGGTGACATTACCACACATTTGCGTTTGTGAATATTACACATTAGGGAGGAATAATGTAAGTAATAGTGACACCTGTTGGCTTCCAATACAGTACATAGTCTGAATGAACTATGGGATTTCGGAAGGGTTCAATCAGTATAGTGTAACACTTCAGTTGGTAAGACTACTGGAATTGAAATCAAATCAATAACGTTGCTCTGACTGTTTGACGTGAATTCCAACGCATTTCAATATACACTACTCACAAAAAGTTAGGGATATTCGGCTTTCGGGTGAAATTTCAGGATGAACCTAAAATGCACTATAACCTTTACAGGTGAAATTAATTTGACCTTCTCTAAACTTTTGAATGCACATGTCCAACTATTCAATGTTTCAGTACTTTTTGCACAACTTGCTGTTCTCTAACAAGGAGCTGAACGGCAAAATTCACAACAGGTGTTTGATCCATGAATCGACCAATAAATTTCCTGGTTCAATTAGAATTGGTATTTAAACAGTCCTCTTCATCATGCTGTTCACATTTTGACATCATGAGACCAACACGACACCTAACAATTGATCAACAGTACCTCGCCATTGCGAGGCTTCAAACAGGATGTTATCAGAGGGAAGTGGCCACTGAGCTTAGAGTGTCACAGAGTGTCATCAGCAGGTTGCAACAGAGATACAGAGAGACTGGAAGAGTCACAGAAAGGCATAGAAGTGGATGTCCTTTGGCCACATCCCACACTTCATTGTGAACAGTGCCCTGCGGAACCGGATGATGAATGCCACTCAACTCCAGGCACATTTAAGGGAGGTGAGAGGCACCCAAGTGTCACGTCAAACCATTCGAAACCGTTTACATCAGCGTGGTCTGCGTGCTAGACGACCTGCAAGGGTACCTGACCACACCACCAGGCACAGGCGTCATCGTCTTGCATGGGCCAGGGAGCATTTACGCTGGACGAGGGACCAGTGGGCCTCAGTGCTGTTCTCTGATGAAAGTCGATTCACGTTGAGCAGAAATGATGGCCGCCAACGATGTTGGAGACGTCAAGGAGAGCGCTATGCCATCAGCCACTGTTGTCACCAGACGACCCCTTTGGTGGTGGCGGTGTTACAGTGTGGGCAGGTGTGTCTAGTCAATACAGAACTGCCCCTACACTTTGTGAATGGTACAGTGACAAGCCCATACTACCTGAATAACATCATTAATCCAGTCATTGTGCCCCTGCATGAACAACACAGGCCTAATTTCATCTTCATGGACGACAATGCTCCAGCTCATCGAGGTCGCATCATTAGGGAAAGGCTGCTGGAGACTGGAATACCTCAAATGGAGTGGCCTGCACTTTCTCCAGACCTGAATCCCATAGAAAACCTATGGGATCAGCTGACTCACCGTGTAGAGGCTCGTAACTCCTGTACCCCAGAACCTCAATGACCTGAGGGCCGCCCTTCAAGAAGAGTGGGATGCCATGCCTCAGCAGACAATAAGTCGACTTGTGAACAGCATGAGACGTCGTTGTCAAGCTGTAATTGATGCTCAAGGGCACATGACAAGTTATTGAGACATTGACATTTTTTTGTTGTGGTATACCCACCACTGTTGTTGGCTTTTGTTTCAATAAATAGTTTGAGATGAGGAAATCACCATTGCATGCTTCTACTTAAATGCCCTACTTTCATGATACGTATAATATCACTGTAGCGTGAACTTACATTTTCCATAAATTTCACCCGAAAGCCAAATATCCCTAACTTTTTGTGAGTAGTGTAAATGAATCATTCTATACTTGGGCACCACTGGTAGTACACTTAGTGTGAGTGCTACCATATTTCAAGTTACAAGGCAACCTTTAATCATAAATTGTACATTATCTGCAACCTCGACAACAGTTTGTAGTGTGGTATTGCATGCGTAAACTTAAAGTTTGTTTTATTTAACTTTAGGTAGATATTTTCTTAAATGGTATGTGCGTATTTGTGGTTCTGTTTAAAATTGTAGCTGCTTTGTGCCGCCGGGCTGCTCCATTGGGTCCACTGCCAAATGAAGACATTCATTTAAAGGATGTGGAATCACTGGATAAATATCGCAGTTACACGCGCTACTTGAAGACAGCTGAAGAAGCTAACAAGAAGACAGTCTGGTGGAAAACATACAGACAGTACCTCAAGCAAGAAAAGGGTAACAATGGTAACGGTCCCAATTCAATGTGCAGTTAACAAATAGTCTACTGTGTGTGCTTAGATAAGGCAGGCTAAATCAAGGCATAAATGGCTCATTTTAATATTTACACATAACTGCCTTAATATTCTGACACTAGCATTTGGCTTCATATCTGGTCCAGGAAGCCAAAATAGGTGTGTATTTATTTGCATAACCAAGTTATAAATTACACTACCGTTCAAAAGTTTCGAAGAGGACATTTTTATGTTTTTGAAATATAATTGATTAAAAAAAACAGTCAAGACATGGATTATGTTACAAACTAGTTTCTTTTTCAATTTATTTCAACTTTAGCAATTTTTACACATTGCCCCCCCCCCCCCCCCCCCTCCGCTTTAGGGCACCAAAAGTAATTTACATGAATGTAAATAAAGTAATCATATTTAATATTTGGTTATGATTGGTTTCTGATGGCTGTGCCTCAACAACATCAAAAGACTCTTGATATCTTATTTTTAGGTATTATTACAAGCAATACTATAACGCCTCTGCATTTGAATGGATCTCTATGGGAACCATCACTGCTGCCAGATATGCAGATATGTCCTATTGAACTCTATTGAAAAAATAAGTCAGGAGAAACAACCCTTCAAGTGATCCATCCATATCTAATGTATTTCTGGCAGCAGAGTGATGGTTTGAGGCTTGTTTCATACCTCAGACCCTTGATGACTTACAGCCATTTAGCCAACCATGTATTCCATACTATTCCTGTGTAATTTACAGCTTAATCTAGTCCCACCCCCCAATTCCCATAGAGATCCATTTCAAATGCAGAGATGTTATTGTATGGCTTGTAAGAGTCTTTTGATGTTGTTGGGTCACAGACATCAGGAAGTCATGGCATGCAAAGGATATGCAACCAAATATTAAATATGATGACTTTATTTAAATTTATGTTGATTATGTTTGGTACCCTAAAATGTGGGGGGCTATGTGTAAAAATGGCTACAATTGCTAAAGTAGAAATTGGATGAAATGGAAATAGTAGTTTGTAACATTATCCATGTCTTGACTGTATTTTATGATCAATTTAATGCTACCTTAACCTTGGTGAATAAAAGTATCAATTTCTTTCAAAAGCATAAAAATGTCTCGGCGATTCCAAACGAACGGTAGTGTAGGTATAAAGGGCTCTCGTACAACCATATCCAGGGCAGCATACCTGTCACCTGTTCATACAGCTTTTCTTTTACCTTGCTGGAAAATGCTATCTCACGCGGAATCCTCTGGTGCAGTGCTTTCAGTGTCATTCTATACTATTGCATCGTTCAATACTGCCATGTCATTCTACACTGCATCCTGTAAGTTTGGCTCTGCAGTGCAATGATTAATGACCCTTCTTGCTGTTCCTCTCTCCCTGTGGTGAAGATCTTGAGCTGGTTGACATTGGGCTGCCTCACCGCCGCCCCTCTCGCATCAAACAGTTAAAGGAGAGGATGAGGCTGATGAAGGAGAGTCAAAGCAACCCAGAGCTGGAGAAGGCCATGCGTCACCATACTTGTATGTCCCCTGCCCATTTCTAACATTACTAAAGTTAGGCATTTTCAAATTAATTGAATTCTATATCTTGCTCCTGTTGAATGGCAAAAGCTAGGCAGGTGTGGTCTTCGTCAGTACACCAATGGGATTGCCTGGATAAAGAAAGTTGTTGCTGGAAGTGGCTTTGGTGGACCAGTAAGGGGCAGTCTTTCCTCCTGAAACAAATTCCAATGTCCGAGTATAGTGATGCTGTGCTGTAAGAGATGCCATCTGTCGGATGCCATGCTATACCGAGGTCCTGACTCACTGTGGACGTTAAAGATCTTGGGGCACTTGCAGCAAAGGATAGAGGGTTCCCCAGCGTTCTGGCAAAATTCCCAAACTGGCCTTCTCAATCTGGCCACTTAATCATCGGCAAAATTTACTTTGCTCAATAATTTGCTCCCTCTCCACCTAAGCTAAAGCGTGGCGAGCATTCTGATGCAAAATGGTTGTCATGCATCACTAAAGTGGGTGCTACACATTGGAAGTAGTTAATTGTTTTAGTAATTTATTATTAGGGGTCCAAGCACGTAGTGCTGGAACCCTATTGTTTTTGCTGGTTTTATTATTATTATTATTATTATTCCCACATTTGTTACAATTGCAGCAAAACCACATGATAACTTTTGCTGAAACTTGGCACACATGTAGACACTGCGACACGACACGTACAGCGAATTCCAAGCCAATTGACCTGATGGTGGCGCTATAGAGACAAAGTGAAATTATATAATCTTTTGGGCTATAACTTTGAACCGTTTAGCCTATCTTCAGAATTCTTTTTGCCTCATATCGTTGGTCCGTTGGTTAGGATCAATGAGGTCCGCCATATTGGATCTTTTCAAATTTGCATTTTGTGAAAAACCTATAAATCGAACTCCTCCGAGAACATTTGACATATCAACATGCAACTCACAACCTTTTGTTCAGGGGACGATTCTCCAAAAAGCGTAGGAAGCGATTTTCCGATTTTCCAAATATCCTGATCGCTGTAAGTCAATAAAAACTGTTGTGGGCGTGGCTAGTCACAAAAACGCTAATACCTCTTCAATTCTTCAATGGATATTAATAAAATTCGGTTTCTATATTTGCACTGAGCTCCTGAGCCGAACTCTAAAGTATTGGCTCAATAGAATCAAATGGTGGCGCTATAGAGCATAATATATATTTTTTAATTCATAAAAAATCACCATTATTTTTTAGACATTTAAAACTTGCTGTAGTGATCAATTTCCTCATCTTGAACATATGTATGTCCCATATATGTCGCTGCCGTCTTGGATTGGCCGCCATTTTGGAAATGCTATTACCATTTCCCTTCATGAAAAATCACTGTTGTGTTTTAAACATTGAAAATTATGTGTCGTGATCAATCACCGGGCAGCCGCAGGTTGACTGTTATGGCTTAGCGGTAAGAGCAATGGCTCGGTATGCGGGAGACCCGGGTTCAATCCCCACTGTAGGTTACTTTTCTTTTCAACAATGGACAGTTTGTTATGCTTTTCACACTTAATAATGTT